>KK118620.1:205117-245117 GCA_000611955.2 Stegodyphus mimosarum
TCTAGACCGATGTTCGGGTCGCCGCATATTTAGAGTGCCCCATTTCCGCACGGGCACTATACAAACATCTATGCCTTCTTCGGGATTCGAACCCGGACCCTTCAGCACGGCAGTCAGTGACGTTAACCACTATACCGGTTGGGTGACGGTTGTCTTTATTAGGTTGAGAAGCAAGGCTCTGTTGTAATGTAAAAGATAAATGAAATTTTTATATCATTTGGTTTTGCAGCAATGTCGCTTTTAGGCCTAAGAGTTTCCTTTGCAGAATGGAAACATTTGAAATATCTCTGTCCTTAATAGAAGTGAGGCTAATGCACGCGTAATGCCTTTAAGCAGGTTATAAAGGTGTTAATGATTTAATACAATAGTTCATTTTTAGAAGGATTCCGGGTCCATTTAATATTTAAAACATAGAGTATTTTTTTAAATGCTCGATCTTATGGCCTTTTTTCTGGAGTGTAAGTCTGTATCGCGGAAATTTTCTTTACATTGGTGAGCAAAGTTGGTGCATTTTTTTTTCTCTTCGTTTTCGGTAGTAAACAAAACTTTTTTTTCAGTCTTAAGTAAACTCATGCTTTATCAAAGATCACAAATTATTAATATTTATCTCCTTCTGTAAACAGTTCTTCGAGCAACATGGTTCAGCAAAAACTGGTGAGCATTATACTTTTTAGCTTTTTTAAGTTGTCAATCTTGGTTTATAATTTATTTATTCTTGCTGCAGATGTATTTAAGGACTTAGCAATCGAATTTCTGCGTCGGCAGATTTTCTCTTGTTAACAATGATTTAACTTCAGAAACATTAGAAACAATACGTACCTTTTTTGGGTATTCGTTTGGAGTTGTCTTTCCATGCAGAATAATGACTGACTACTTTTTCCTTTCCGGTTAACAATGTAATGTATTTTGCGATTAGAAATTTTAATGCCATGTATTTTACAGTTTTTTAATTATAGACTAAGAATATTTCGCTTCGGAAAGTGTAAAAACATATCCTTCAAACTATAGCTGGTTTATATGCTACATTATGAAAGAATACATTTAAAAGTAGCAGACGATATTTCTCATTTCAAATAATATTCTATTTCTTGAAATGTTTATTAAAAAACGTTTTCTTTTATTTAATTTTTTATCGAAACACATTTTTAGAACGATTTCAATAAAAAATTGTGTAAACACCTTCTGCACTCTTATATAATACGAGAAAGTAAATCAATAATACCAAAAATAAAAACAATAACGACATCAAACTGAAGAAAGGGATACAATAACTTTGCAAGGGGAGAATCATTTAATCTGCGTGAGCATGTACACTGTGTTAAAGTTCAGTTAATTTTTTGCTGAATGATAATTCAAATGAAAATAATAGCTGATACTTGCTTTTCAACCGAAAGGGGCGTTAGTACAAAAGGGCTTTTAGTCTCAAAACGGCATTTTGCTTTCGTTCAATATAAATGTCCGTTTCACTTTTAAAATTCTTGCTACCAAACATTATCAAACTGTATTATATTTAAAGAAATTAAGCAATGAACAATCTGCATGAACGTATGTTTATTGGCACTGTGAAAAAACAGCGGTACCTAGAAGCATCAGATTTTGAATAATGTAGTTCTCCACCAGAATACTGGCACCTGGAAGCCCGAATTTGGAATTTCGAACTTGTTTTATTATCTATTTCGTATTTCGTAAAACTTTAACTAATTTTTGATTAACAAAAACGATTTCAAAGCGAGCAATGGCACTACTGTAAAAGAAAAAAAAAATTAATCCAGCGCGCGAGACTGTCCATCCGAAATCCTAAAGATATGCTGTCATTAAATTTTGTTGTGCATTTCGAATTTTGTAAAACTTTAACGAATTTTTGATTAACAGACACAATGATTTTAAATCGAGCAGTGGCAACACTGTACGGAAAAAAAAATATCTCCAACGCGGGAGACTATCTATCGGAAATTCTAAAAATATGCTGTTTTTAAATATTTGCAGCCCAAATGCTCTCGAAACGTGTATGCGCGTGTAAATGAAAAAAGCACCGCTTTGGGCATAATATAAAATCTGAAAGTCTTCAGTTTTTTTTTTTAACCCAAAGTGGCGTTAATCCAGAGTGGTCTCGAAATGGCATTTTGCGTTGAATCACTTAAATGCGATGAAAAGCTTTTCAAATTACAAAATATTATCTCGCTATATTATTTTTAAAGAAACTAAATAATGAAGACTCTGCATGAATATACGTGTGTTTCAAGCAATGTAAAAAACAACGGTAGCTAAAGTCATCAAATTTTGAATAACATAGTCCTCCACCCGAACATGGGCACCTGGAAGCTCGAATTTAGAATTTGTTTTATTATCCAGTTCATGTTTTGTAAAACTTTAACAAAATTTTGATTAAGTAACACAACAGTTTTAAAGCGGGTAGTGCAACATTGTAGAGAAGAAAACATTTTTATCTTCAGAACGCGAGATTGCTAGTCTAGAGAACTGAAATATTTCATCTTGTAGTCGATGAAAAGCCCTTGTCTGTTGTACCAGCTTTCAGGTCTTAGTGAAATATATCTCGTTACTCTATTAGAGAGGTGTTTAAATGGCAGCCCTTTGCATGCGGCCCCCGAAGTAGTTTTATGGGGCCCGCGAAGACATTCCAGTTAAGTATTTCTTGCAAAAACTCGAGTTTAAATTACTTTCATTTTCCATTAAAAACAACCGCTATTAATGCGCCAGAAAATCTGTCAATTGAGCTGATTAATTAAAAAAGTAAAATAAATCTTACTCAAAGATTTCATTAAATTGTATTGGTATTTGTCGAAAAATAAATAAGCTTAGATGCGATCTTATGCACTAAGCACAATCGGTTTGTTTGGGAATACGTTTATATGCGAAGAGAGTCTTTTATTTTTTCTTTTTTTCTCACAGCTGAAAATTGATAAGAAGCGAATTGACCGATGAGCATCTACAATCTGCAATTATGATAATTTTCAGTTGCACAATTATTATCATTTTAATTAACCTATTATTACTGAAGTTTTCGGACTGTAATCCAGAACGTGTTTCTGCTTCTCGAGGCCACGTTACTAGGTTCACTTTGGTTCATTTAATCATGGTAAAGCGCTCGAGAGCTATCTTTCTAAGGGAAGGAATGCATTCGTGAAGGATTTTTAAGGGAAACTGGCTCGTATACAGTTACACATGGGAAAACCACGAAAACGTCCGTGCAGCCAGCCCTTTCGCCGGGATCCACGTTACTGGGTTCCTCCAGCTCTGATAAACTGTAATTCTTTGGCCTCCGTAAATGCTGCCGACATTTAAATTATTACGCCGGTGAGAAGTTTTCAGCCAACTTGGAATTTAAAAATCAATTGTGTAGCCTTTGATTTCTAGGCTTAGTTTAAATTTGAACTTGACTCTTATTTAAGTTTCATCGTCACATGGTGATCGTTGGCTAAGCACAAAAAGTGCTTTCCGTTTTCAAGTTCTGATTTAATAAAAGGTTTATTTTAACCTTCTTAAATCTCTGTCGTTAACTTCGGGAACAGCGATAAGCTGCTCTAAATCTGTTAGGAGTTTGATGCTAGCTTATATTACCAAAGAAAGTCAAACTCTATACGGCGATTTCTCTCCAAGGCTAGAAATTTTATTAGAATTTAATAGCCCAAGCTGTAGAAAGTAATGCGTTTCTTAATCAAAATTCTTTAAAGTTTTACAAAATGTGAAATAGATAATAAAACAAATTCGCACCACAAAATTCGGACTTCCAAATGCCCATATTCGAGTGGAGGACTACATTATTCAAAATGTGATGTCTCTAGGAAACTTTTTTTTTTGACACTGGAAGAAACATACATGTATTCATGCAGACTCTTCACAATTTAATTTCTTTAAATATAATGGAAGGCTCTAATATTTGTGGCAACAATTTGAAAGGTGAAATGCCGTTTATAGTGAACCAACACAAAACGCCAAAGCGAAATTAATAGCCCTTCTGGGCAAATTGCCCCTTTGAGCTACTAAAATAAAATGACTTCTACCAAACCCGATCATTTCAGATGAGGTATTGGTGACGGCTTGCTGATAGTTGAAATATGATCGATTATCTTATTCTGAATTAAACTAAATTTCGATTAATCTTTTGCTACATCTTTTTTAATTTTTATGTGCTTATTCTCTGTTCAGTTGCTACGTTCATGTTAATGAACTATACTATTTCTATTCTAAATTTTACTTTTTAAATGTATAACAAAATACAAAATCGCGAACCGACACTTTATCAGATTTATTGAGTGCGAAAAACAGCAGCGCCATCTGTCGAGTCAAAAGATTTTTATTAAGATAAAGAAAGCAAATGATGATAAGTACGCATGTCAAAAGACAGATGGCATACGAGATAAAAGTTTTGTAAGATCTTCCGTTTGCTTGGGTTCTTTTGCTTACTTCCCCCCCCTCATAATTCTCGCAGTGTCTCTGTGCGTGATTCTGTACTTTTTCTTAAGTCTCTTTCTTCTCACCATCTTCATAACATATGGCGTTCACGCTTTCGAATTGCAATAAAAACAGTACTATTCTTACCTTAAAGCAATTAATCCTAGACAATGTTCTTCTACTTTTGAGATCAAAAGAACATTTGACATCACATCCGTTCCAAATCACAAACGGTTATTGTTAAGCAGACGTCTAAATGGGCTTCGGATATTCAATGCCAGCAATCTTCATCTAATTCTTTTTTTTTTCCCCTCAGCTACTAGTTCACAGCTTTCACATTTAACTCTCTATAGAGTGTAATTTATTTGATTTGTTTGGCATATGTACAAATAATAGTAAAATAATGGTGTTAAAATCCTTAGCATAGGATAAACACTTTTTGTCAGTCTTTTTCTAATTAGAGTATCCAGGATTTTCAGTTTCAAGTCAGTTTTGCCGCATTTTATGTTTTTAAAATTGCTGACCGAACATTTCAAAAGAAGAATGTTTAGAAAATAAAACAAGTTACATTTTTTTTTTAGATTATTATAGTAAGGGGAAAAAAGTAAATATTTTAAATTATTTTGTTTGTTATTTAATATTATTATTTATCATATTTTATTAGTATTATTTATTACTTATTCTTTTTTATTATTTATTATCAATTAATTTATTTTAAAATTATTAAACTGCTTTATCTGCTTTTGATTTATAAAAAAAAAGCAGTACCAAAAAACTATAATTATCTCAGTTAAGCAAAAGGTTTAAAGAGAAGCAAAGAAAAAATTACGAATTTTACCACGTTAACTGTTTATTTTCTCTACTTTATACATTTATTTTGTGTAAATAATACATAGGCATATTCAGAACTTGTTCAGTAATTAAAGTAGAAATTAAAAGCTTATAAAAAGGGATAAATATTAGAGGGTGTTGTTTATAAAAAGCAATTTATTTAAAAATTAATAGCCCAAAGGGGTAATTTGTCCAGAAGGCTATATGTATTATGTTTTGGCATTTTGCGTCGTTCACTATAAAACAGCGTTTCACTTTTCAAATTATAGCCCTGCATTATATTTAAAGAAATTAAATAAGGACGAATATGCATGAATGTATGTTATATTTCTCACACTGTGAAAGAGCGATGGTGCCTAAATATATCAAATGTTGAACAACATAATCCTCCACCCGAACATGGGCAAGTGGAAGGCCGAATTTTGAATTTCGAATTTATTTTATTATCTATTCCATATTTTGTAAAACTTTAACGAATTTTTTATTAACAAACTCAACAATTTCAAAACGAGCAATGGCAACACTGCATAGAAAAAAACATTTTTACTTCCAACGCGAGAGACTGGCTATCGGAAATTCTAAAGAAATGCTCTTTTTAAATATTTTGTGATATTGTTGTTGAATTGAATTTTATGGTTTAAATACGAATAACATGATATTTAATAAATAAATGTAACACAGAAAACGTTAAAAAAATGACTCCTCGAGCTTAATAAAAATCTGAAAGCTTTCAGATTTATTTTATTTACTTTATTTTTTAATTGATTTTCGGGGATTATTTTTTAATTTTTAATTTATTATCACTGAAGTAATATGACTTATTTGGTGTATTATTGCTATTCAGTAATGGTTATTAACTTCATTAATTTATTCTCGAACATTAATAGAACATTCTTGATTTAAAAACCACTAATCTTAAAAACGTATTAAAACGCAAACAAATTATTACGATTTAACTTTCAATAAATCTTAAAAGTTAATTATTCTTAACGTTGTAAATATGAATTGAATTATTCTCGACATTGAACTTGGTAAACAAGATTTCGACTTCCAAATTATTCATTCCGAATTATAAATAGCTGTAATTTTCCACTGAATTAAGTTAACAGGAGAAATAAAAGAATAATTTTTTAAATGTAATACATGTTTAATTTGCTAATAAAGAAAATATTAGGAATTTTGTTATTCGATCTAAACTTTTCCATCTAAAATATTTTAGGAACAAAAACAAAACAAGGGACTATCAGCTGAAAATTTTAGATTGTAATCTAATGTCTCAATGAAATGTTTGGCATTAAAAATTACAAAAAATTAAAAATAGACATATCACAAAAATTTAAAAAGTAAGTGATTCTGTTCTAGTAATGTAATACGGTTATTAGAAACATTATTGGTTAATGTTTCTAATAACCGTATTACATTACTAGCAATGTTTGCGAAACGCTAAAACTAATAATAAAATAGCTCATGTCAACACCACATGACTTCCTTCTACGGCCTGTTAAATTATACATAGTTTTGGGTGCACTTCATTTAGACTTGTTTCCTCGAATTTCATCAGAGATATATTTCTCATTCAAGCAATTCAGCTCTCATTTCGTGGCAAGGCAAAAGTGCATAAAAACTCAAAACATCTTCATTAAAAATTGTAAAATACAGAAGAGTCTAAAACACCAAATATAGTTAAAAACAATTTTAAAAAATGTTTTTACAACTGAAATTACAGTTTCTATGCAAAAACAAACAATTCGGATAGCGGGTAGAAAGATAAAATTTCATACATAATAATACACATAACTGTTGGTCTCACTGGGCAAAAAGACACTGAAGTTGTGCACCAATTTATTTAATTCATTAATTAAACATTTTGCACTTCGTCACAAACTAGCGAGTAGGGATAAAAATACTTTATATTTGGCAGTGGCAACGCATTTCTTTTAAACAGTTGAGTTCTTTTATTAGATTTGAAAGACAAATATCTTTTGCTTTGGCGAGTGGCAATACCTTTGAAAAATAATAAAGACACAAAAGTTATACTCACAAAAAAGTGAGAATCGAAATTAATATAACCTCTGTTCTTAATAAAAAAACAGCTAACCCAGTGATTTGTTTTTTTAACATCTAGACGATCTGGGATCACAAATGTTCCAGATGCTTGGGGTTTAAATGGAGAGAAATGGTTCCTGTATGGAAGTAAAGGTGATTCTCAAATACCCATTCATTAGATCAAATTCTATCAAGTGCCACTATCATTTATAATTCCATTAATCCAAGCTTGTCACTAAGCAGATGGTTAAATAAATTACCTCATCATTAATTTCTCGGCTACCGATGAATCACGTGGGCGACCAAAGAAAAACTAGAAATCGGTGTCATCATAACCATTCTAAGTCATTAGTATTCTAAACTAGTATTAATCAATTTCAGTTCATCTTTAAGCTGCATAACTACCCTAATTGCTCAGATATTTATCTTAAACGCATACGTTTGAAATTATTAATCTTGTCCACAGAAATGTAAGAATGTATCAACGGCATTTAATATTCTCTTGCTTTTGTAACGTAAACTTTTCTTCTGGCACGCATTTGTCTTGAACGGCAGATATAAAAGTAATCAGTTAACATCACTTAAAAAAGGATGCTTTGTATAAGATGAAGAATAAGCCATTTGTTAGCTGTTTGTTGTTGAACAAATACCCCTCTTAAACTAATACCCCTCTCTATTCTCTAACGAATCAAATAATGATTTAAATTAAAGTGACCAGCCAAACGTTACCTGTTTCCTGTCCCACATTCAACCGTGGAATAATTTTTTTGATGTGTTAATATTGATATTAACTCATCGAACGCTTGGGCAGAAGTACTTTTTTTTTAGAAAGGCAGAAGGCCTGAATCATATTAACCACGATGCGGATATCACTGCTAACGCTGAAAATAATACTTAAGGTGAAAAAAAAATAATAACTAAATCTCATCTTTGGTATCTCGTTTGTATCGATTCCCTTTATCCTTGGAGAACCGAAAATGTATTTCTTCTTCTAATAACATAATCGCAGAAACTCAAAGCCAATTTAAAAACCTAAAAGATAAAAACATTTCGGTTGCTTTTACATTTGTTCGTGGTCATACGGATGTTGTTGTGAATGAACGGGCCGATTTCCCTGCAAAGGCTACCACCAAAAGTAAGACTGACATTTGTGTCAATATCCCTAAATCCTTTTATAAGAAGGTCATGAATGAAAGCATTATGGAGTCGTGGAATCAAGAATACATTAGTTCAAGTAAAGGGAGCTCAACTAAGATATTCTTCCCTTCCATCAAAATGAGATTGTCATGTCATCATTTTTTTTACAAGTTATGAAATGACCCAGTTCCTTACTGGCCATGGAAATTTTTAAAGTTATCTGAGCAGACTTAAGTGTATCCAAAGTTTTTTTTTTATTACAGCGTTGGTGGCAAGGAAAATGTTGAATATATGTGCCTTCTTTGCTCCAAATTTAACAGTGAAATAAATATCTTAATATTTTCACTTATAAATATTGATGTAAACTGGCCTTCTGATTTTCATCAGTTTATTCCCGAGAGAAGCGCTTTGCACTTTTGTAAATTCGTTGTAAATTATTCTAATCCTTCTTTACTGCTATAAGTAAATAAGTTTTTTTTTATTTACTCATAGCAGTCCCATATACAAAATATATATTATATAGTGCCATGTTATAGCAGTCCCATACACAAAATTTCAACGTTCTGAAGATACTGGTTTTTGAAATATGAGAGATACATTCGTGCGTATGTACGTACAGACGTCACGGAAAAAATTCCTTCTAAATCCATTTTAAATCCATTTATTAATCCGTTTTAAGAAAAAGAGACCCTTTTTCTGTCCGTATGTAGAGATATCACGTTCATCGTTCAGATGGATGCATAAAATATTGTTCATATGGATTCGAGAGCAGTCAAAATGGCTATCTTAGTTGAAGTGTGACAGCCGACGTTTTTCGTGATTACAATACTTAGAAGGAAGAAGGAGTAAGAAACTTACGTTTTCTCGAATAGCAATAGACTCGACTGAAAAGTGAAACGGCGCATTAAAGTAAAACAACGCAAAATTGCGTTGCGAGACTAATAGATGATTTTGGGCTAAAAAGAAAAAAAAAATCTAAAACATTTTTCTTATAGTCAGCTAAAGCCATCTAGAAACAGAAAAAAAAAGTAGATTAAAATAGATAACACAGGATAATCAAAAATTAAAACTTTGGAAATGAGATGTACGTACAGTATACGAGCAAATCAGGATCGCAAAAATTGGTTGTTTGCGTTACGTACAGGCAGAACTGTTAAGCGATTATTATATTTTTTTCCCCTGAGAACTTGGTTCTTTTAAAATGGTTGCAAGTAGAACAATAAAACTAGGTATGTATCTTATTTGTACTTCGAGTTCAGAAACATATTTAAATTATTTTTTTTACTATAAGAGGTAAAATATTTCGAATCAGCATATCTTACAAAAGCAATTAATAAAATAATACCAAAAATTTAAGTACATTAAACTATTTATTTCTTTGAAATGCGTGTTTACTTAATGTTCTTGTTCTACTAAATAAAACTGGTAACTTCTCTTCTAAGCAGAAAAATCATGTGGCAAAAATCATCAAATGCTTATTATTTTATCAAATAAGAGTAGGAAAAAAATCATAAAGTTTCAGAAATTTTTGGATTATTAGTATTAGCTTTTGGAAATTGAGTTTACTTTTTCTGGCATAGACCTAACCTGTATTCTGGTGTTTGTCTGTGGATGGAATTCGGTCATCGATTTTTAACGAACCTACTGATAAGCTACCCAGATCAAATTTTGTACTTACATTGTTGGTGGACAACAATGTAATGTGGTGAAAATATTTTCTCAAAATTTGATTTAAATTTTTTATTGATGTTTAAACGATTTTTTATGTATAACTTTGTTTAACGAACAAGCTAAACATAGCAGAATTTTGTTATTTGCAACACCGAATAGAGAGGAAAAACATCTTTTCAATGAAACTTGTATGAAAATTGTAACTTAATTTTGAATTTTTGAAATTCGCTCGATTTTTTTGCCTACTTGACGTCCATGATATTAAAATTTCAACGTATAAAAATGTTGTTACTGTTGCTTTCGTGACTAATCTCTCTTGTCTAATATCAAAATAAGCCCACAAAATTCGTCGTGGCAAGGGGCAAGATTGCGCCTGTCCTTAGTAAAAGCCTTGGTGACCATACAGGTAATAGTATGACTTTGCTCAGTTCCGCCCCTAATTTTGAAGGAGAGCATCTCGGGGGACGGGTCCGAGGTCTCCCACCCCTCTTTAGCTACCAGCAATCTCTCTAGAGAACTTTCGGGCTCGCGCATATTTAGACTATCCTCATGCTGCACAGACCCTATAGATTTACAAACATCTATGCATTCTCCGCTATTCGATCATGGCCCTTTGGTGTTATCCCGATTGGGCAGCTCTAAAAATGTAAAATAAAGTTTTGAAATTTTCACTGATTATGAAACAAAACTTTCACCCTCATTTAAAACAAAAATGAAGGAAGGAATTAGTTGAGAAATTTTCTACATTTTTTTAAAAAAGTGCATTTTAGTCTGACGCAGACAGAATTAAAAAGCGTTTTGTATTTGCCATCTTGGCGCAATGAATGACGAATTGGCGATATTCGTTTTTTCATTTTAGGTTTAAGTAAAATATTTTAACACATCCAATTACATCCAATTTCCGAAAAAAAAAATTTCAAAGCGATTCGCTCATTTTCTGAATGAGGTTCAGTTTTGTTTATTTCTTAATTTTCTTACAATTTATCACTTATGATTTCATAATAACAAAACATTTTATCATTAATAATGTGGAAAATAAAGTACAATTTGAAAAAAAGGTTTACATACAATCAGCTTTTATTTAAAATGGATTAATTGATGCACTGAGAAAAGAAAAAGGATTTTTCCTATAGTTTAATTGGAAAACTAGATTAAATGAGTTAATTTGGGAAAAACATCTGCAATTTCGTACCTGCTTTAATTTTGTAAAGTGATCATTTTTGAAAAATCCTTAGTTTTCGGGTTATAAACGAAAACCTGAAACAAATGGCAAAATTTTTAGAGTTTTCTTTTTCGATTTTCGCTGTGAAGCTGGCCTTGGTGAAGCAGAAAACCTAAATTTTGGATTCAGCACTCTATAATATATATAAAACCTGTGAGAACAAAACTTCTGAAACAAAACTTCTGTTTTTGTCCTGAAAACACCCTTTTTTGAACCCTTCCATGATTGAGCTATTATGTATTTTTCCATATTATACAGAAGGCAACATGATAATAATACAAATAATCGCACATAAATAACTCAACAATTAGACTAAGAATGTGAAAAAGAGTTTTAAAAAAATTATATGCCAGATTTATGCTTAGTTATTTTTTGTATTATTTTTCAACTTTATAAACATAAAAGTGTTTTCAGAAGCGAAATCACAGATTCTAACGGCAAGAAATTCGATTGTAATCAATGAGATGGCATGGCTCTATGTACTGAAGCAATGTTTTAATACTTAACATAAAATTACTTAATTTAATTTTTAAATCACCTTGTTCAAAATATTTTACGCGTTCCTTGTTTTCCATTTTGACATTTTTTTATTGTGTTGTGTTCTTGCATTTTACTTTTTGATGTTGCTCTTATTGCATAAAAAATTCATACGTTTAAAAAAATTACGTTGATTTTTAAAGTACATTAAATAATTTTAAAACATTTTCCCCTTACATTTATTTTATATGATTTCTTATTTGCTGAATGGCTCAGCTTTATATCAGTAAACAATTATCAATTCATTAATATTTATCAATTTTTTAGTAAATTTATCAATTTATTTTAAATAATTATCAATTTATTATTTATCAATTTAATAATAATTATTAATTATCAATTTATCAATAATTACTAATTTTCCTAATAATTATTTTATAATCGATCTTGATCATGCAGATCAATTGCTGACGCATATTCCGCTATTGACCCCTTGGTCGTCATTTACCCCTTTAAAATTTCATCCACTCCAAAGGGGTCAATACAGACTCCTTTGAGAGCTTTTGACGTAAAGCTTTCAAAATCTCCCACTAAAACAGTCGTAATTCATTTTTTCTTCTGGTAAGAGCTAATGAAAATGAGAAGTTAAAGTATAGATCCAGATTATAAGAAAATCTTAAGATCCGAAGGCTTTCATATTTTATATTACTCCCAAAGGGACTTTTTTAATGTTTTATGTGTTACCTTTATTTATTAAATATCATGTTCTTCGCATTCAAACCACATAAAATTCAATTCCACGGAAAAAACCGTAAAATATTTAAAAATAGCGTATCTTTAGAATTTTCTGTAGACAGTCTCGTGAGCTGAAGATTAAAAATGTTTTTTCCGTGAAGTGTTACCATTGCTTGCTTTGAAATCGTTGAGTTTGTTAAGAAAAAATTCGTTGAAAATTTACAAAATAGGAAATAGATAATAAAACAAATTCGAAATTCAAATTTCGGGCTTCCAGGTGTTCATGTTCGGGTGGAGGATTACATTATTCAAAATTTGATGGCTCTATGTACCGTCGTTTTCTAACAATGCGAAAAACATACATACATTCATGCGGATTCTTTATTATTTAATTTCTTTAAATATAATACAAGGCTCTAATATTTGGTGGCAACAATTTAAAAAGCGATTCGCCGTTTGCAGTGAAACGCCACAAAATGCCATTTTGAGACTAATAGCCCTCCTGAGCTACCGCCCATATGGGCTGAAAATGGGTTAATTATTTAAACTCTGGAAAGGAATATACTGAAGTTCATTTAAACTTGTGGTAAAGAGTTGAGTATATTAAACCTGTTAGGGAAACATCATGCTGCTGACATCTGTAATTCTTAACTGTTTTCTGTTAAGCTAAACTTTACTTCTTACTACTTTTATTTTTATAACAACATAATAACTTTTCTACATATACAATGTAGAAAACATATACAATGTAGAAAACGCAGCAGGTTGCTTCTAACTTTTGCTTGTTAAAGTTAATAGGAAAGGCCATGGGAAATGGCCTTTCCTATTAACTATTAACTTACTAATCCTATTAACTTACTTGTAAGTTAATAGGATAATAAATAATACTAATAAAATAATTTTCCTATTAACTAATAGGATAATAATAAATACTAATAAAATAATTTTCCTATTAACTTACTTGTTAAAGTTAATAGGAAAATGGGAGATTAAATTTTAAATGAAGTACTGCATATTATTAGTTTCTTTCTCTATTTTTCGCATATAGTTTCGCTTACTCCATTTTTCATCTTAAAGGTGACCGTTGAAGGAAACGGCTGTTTCAAGTTGTTCTTCTGTTCTATCCATATTTAATATACGTCAGACGTTTACAGTTGGTTTGTTTTTCGGTTATTTCTGACATATGTTGTTAAACAAACTGAAACATAGATTTCTAACTTTTTTCTTGCATCGACCCCCTTTTAAAAGACCTTTTAATGACCTCCTTATATTGTTCTCTATAATGTACAGTATAAAACATAATACAAATAATTGCGCATACATATCTTAAGGATAACTATTAGATTATGAACATGAACAAAAGTTTCGAAAACAAATGGTTTTCTAGATTCGTGTTTTAACAGTTTGTGTCATTATATTTAATTTTACAAATATGAACCAGATTTTGGGAATACTAAAATCACAGCTTCAAATTGCACAGATTTCGGTTTCAATTAATGTGATGCCTGTGCTTGATGGTATTGATGCAATTTTGTTTAAATATTTGGTATAAAATTGTCTAATGTACTTCTTAAATCACCTTCCTTAGAAATATTCAATTTGTTTCCTGTTTTCCATTCTAGTTGCGTGTTTTTTTATTTATTTTGTGTGTGTGTGTTCTTGCATTTTACGTTTTTATATTGTACTAATTGCGTAAAATTTCATGTATTTAAAAATATTATTGATTTTTAAAATATATATTATTTAGTTTTATTTATTAGTATATTTAGTAGTATATTTTTGCTTAGATTTAGTTAACATGACTTCTTTCTTAACACATGATATAGTTCTATAGCCATAAACAATTAATTATCAATTTTATTTATAGTAATTAATTTATTGTCAATAGGATCAAAATTATGCTGATCAATTCTTGGTGCATATTCGGCTATCGACCTCAGTCAACCCCCTTCATCATTACTGACCACCTTTAAAATTTCATCGACCCCGTTGACAATCCTTGAACTAAATGAATCAATATGTCTTATTTTGATTCCTTGTTAAGACTAGAAAGAGAAGAAATAAGAGAAGAGCTCTCTTCGTTTCTGAGTTTATAATTTCCGAGTCCTACCGTTTAAAAATAAATTTAAATAAATAAATAAAATCATTTATTTAGTTTCAGATAAATTAAAGAAAAAAAAAGAAGATTTGTTTTGGAAGAATTAGAAAATGTTCCTTCCAATTAATTATAAGATAATTGATACTAAGATTGCAAAATACCGATATTTACCAATAGTAGTAATATCATAGAAATATTCCTAATACTGAAATAATCTCATAAAATAAACTTCGTTTGTTAAAATAACTACTGTAATAAAAAAAAAATAAAAGTTCCCCTCCCCCGAACATTTTTATTAAATTAAGTTACAAAAACCTTCGATAATATTTGTCTTAGGAAAGTTCTAAGGTTACTAGGAATGATTTACAATTAAGGAACTCAATTTGTTTGCCAGTTTTCAGAGTTGATAAATCCACTGAATGCAGGTAATTTGATCCAGGCTCAAATCTTGTAGAAGGAGAGGGCTGCAATACAACTTTAATTCACTGAACCAAAAAAAAAAAAGTCAAGGGAATAAAATACAAATAGTAACATTTTAAATTAAATTAATTAGAAACTGATGTTATTCGCATCAATTTAATCTTGAAAGCAACTGGAATTTCTTCGCATATCCCCCCACCTTCCCCGCTTTTTAGTACTTGACTCTGAAAGTTTTTTAAATATTTACATAATTTCCCTCTTCCTCTATTGTACGAAATTTAGTCTTCGGAGGGCTAATTTATTGGTAAATTATATTCCCTTGATTATTTTTATTTTTGCTCAGAGTATTAAATTTGAATCTGCGTTTTTGAATTAGCATTTCATCCTTTTTTTTAATCCCTCGTATTTATTATTTGAAACCTATTTTATACATATGTACAGGCAAAAGTCTGTTCTATTCAAACATTTGAAACACCCATGTAGACGAATTTTTTGCTGGAATTGGCTTCCTTTCCCCATGCCCATTAGAATGCTACAGAGTTAACAATAACCTACTTAAGTGAAGCGATTATTTCTCTGTTGGGGATCTATGTGCGGTTTCAACCATTGCGCGCAGTTTCCCCTTTAGGACAGGATTGCAACTGCAAGCATCAATAGCTAAACATTGATGCTAAATAAAGGAAAGGGAAGTGCATTCACATAACAGAGCTAATTTTAGTCCCTTCAAAAGAATGACACGCATGTTATTTAACAATTTCTGAAACCAATGAGCCTTGCACTAACGTGATGGGAAAGCATTTGGCAGAAACACGGAGTATAATGAAGGAGGTGAAACTGCCTAGTAGAAAAACGGGTCCAAAAATGTCGCGATTCACTAGATGGCGCTGCTGTGGCATCTGTGCCATTTCAAATGTAAACATTTATTGAGCCGCCAATCGGCTAAACTTCGTAATTACGAAGAAATGTTTATGATTTTATGCGATGGATTGCTTTATTATCAACGTTCGAAAAATAATTTTCTGCATTAGACAGGCATAGGGCTATTGCCCAAGAGACTTTCGATAAGAAGTTCTTACTTAAGTACACATTTTTAAGTTCGTCGGATAATATTCTATTCACTAATGATTGTATTTTATTCCTCAAATAAAGAATGCCAAAAAATGCAGCATGCAATTTGAAAGCTTTTTACTATTATAAAATTAATTTACAGATTTCATGCTGTAAGGCTTACTTTTTATGAATGACTAATTTGAAGATATTTTACAGCCCCCCTTTAGAAAAATAATCATATTACTAGTAATAATATTTACTGTATGTATGTTAAATTTAATTAGAATAGGTTCTTCCCGTCTCCCATTTTTTAAAATGCTTAGATACCAACTTAATATAAACTGTGACGGAATTTTAATAAAGCCAATAGAATTTTTTGCTTCAGAGTAAATTTTGTCATTTTAAAAGAATAACTCATAATGACATTTGTTAAAAATGTGATATTGATTTATTCTTTTTTGTGAATCAGACGTCAATTTTGATTATGATATTTTTATCATTTTTTGTTAAAAATTTCAATATCTTTTGTTATTTGAGAACAACTGAATTATGTTTCAAATTGATTTGACAAGATTTTAAAATAGAATTCAGTTAAGTATTCTGAACTCTCTTTACATTATTCATAATAAAATATAAAGACTAAAAAATATATTCAAACTAATTCAATCTATCTTTAATTTGTCTTGCTTGAACTAACTTCTAATCAATAAATGCAGTATTTTAACTAAAAAAATAATCCTGATCTTTTGTATTTTAAAAATACATGTGCCAAACTCTTTTCCTTCCAAAGATACGTATGCAGACATTGAGCTGTTGGCCATGGTTAAATTATATATTACTTTCATTACCCACAATTTTTTTTTCCTCGAAAGTAATCAAAGTAAATCATTCTATCCCATTCAATAGCCTAAAAGATGAATTTCTTATGTTTAGAAAAATTTTAGCACCGTTATAATGAGATGATGTTTTCTCGCTGTAAAGTTTCAAATTGGTAAATGTAGCTTTTTTGGAAAAAATGTGTTGCATGCGTTATCTTTTACTGGAACAGAAGCTTTATTTTTTTTTTCATTTATTGAACTGATTATTTATCAATAGAGTCTAATTACATTTGTTGCAAAACTACCAGTTTAATATCAAAATACCTGATGCGGTATTTAAAAATATCATTACCTATGTAAAACTTAAGTTCATTTTCTCTTGCAGTAATTATTTACTTTTTTATTTTCAATCTAATATCTCTTTTTCAACGATTAAGGACTCGCAGCGAAAGACACAAGTTCAATTAAATCACGAAAATTCAATAAAAATGTAACAGTAATTATATAAATAATCCTGAAACAATCTTAACAGTATTGTTTTATATTGTTACACACAGGGGTGAGCTGTAGGAGGCTGGAGTGACTCCTTTGTTAAATTTGTGTTCAATTTTCAGGTTCTTTGGTGCTTTTTCAGATCCATTCTTTGGTGTAGTTAAATAAACCAAACTAAACCCTTTCTTCTTTTTGTTTGTGGCTTAGAAAGCACTGCTGCTGAATATCTATATAATTATATAATAGTTTGAAATCATATGGAAAACTATTATTTAAAAAATTTAATTACAATTTGCTCTGAATTGAATTGAAGTGTTGGGAAGAAAACTGGAAGTTACAATTAAACGTTTCTTTTTTACATTTAATTTGGCAGTCCCCAGCTCATTGTTTTTATTCAATATTACAATTAGAAGATTAAATAGGAAACATTAATGAAATAAATCATTCATTTTACTCCAAATCAGCAAGAATTAAATTATATTAGTAAAGCTATATATATTGAAAAATTAATAATCAACCATGTGCTTGGATCATGATCGCAGCATGCAATTTGAAAGCTTTTAAGAACTCTTTAGCTTTATGTAAGAATTTTTTGTCAAATGATAGTACATAAAGACTTTTAAAACAAACTCCTGCATTTAGAATTTTTAAAAGACCTAGCTTTGATGATCCGACATCCTGAAGAGTTTATCTTATCTAATAAATTAAGATTTTTTTTTTAAACTTTTAACAATTTCTTTTTTATTTCAAAATGTTTTCTCATTTATGTATAGTTCTCAGTATTTTCTGTTTTTGATAAAAATAACACATTTCATCTTACTTAAGAATTTTGTTTTCGTAGGATAAATTGAGAGCTTTTTCTTAAAATTTTCATAATTCCTCACCTCACCACTATTGTACATATTAATTTTAGATACAAAAACTTAACACTGTTGAACCTTTGGGATATATTCATTCTCTCAGTTTATTAAAAAAATTGTGTCCTATAAAGAAGACATTTCTTAAATCTAAGTTGACGATCAAAAAAAGAAAGATTTAATTTGTTTATGCATTATTCTTATTTTGTTTTACATCAGGCATTGATACAAATTTGACTATGTAGAATAGAAACCAATCAAACAATATATCAGTGAAGTAATTGAATGTAGGCTACACATGTAGGCTATGTCAGATTATCAAACAAGGAGACCAATGTAAGTAAAACAAAGGTAAATTGAAAACATCAGATCATAGTCTAACATCTTCAATATTTACCATTAAAAATTCAAAAAGTGAAAGAATTTTTCTTTAAACATAAAAGAAATTGTGACCTGATCTGTAAATTTCAATATTATACCTAAAGTAATTTTGAGCTAATCAACTATTAGCTGCTAACCGTAAGCTAACTTAGTTAATTTGAGCTAATTAACTAAGGCTGCTAACCGTAAGAAAAAAAAATATTTCAGAAATTATATATAAACTACAAAATCTTATATTTAAAATGACTTGCTCAAAATGGTAAATTAAAAAATAGGAAAAACTTTGCTATGAAATTATTTCATTATAAATTAGTGTTTCTTCGTTATTCAAGACATAGCTGTGCATTTATTTCTAGCTCATATGGCTTGCAGTAAATATAAATGCGGTATTTAAAAATATCATTTTAAAGCGGCAATATTTTCAATTTTTCAAGATTCAAATAAGCAAGCTGAAAACAACAGACATTTAAATAATATTTCTTCAAGATCTTTAGTTAGCATATTATTGTGCAGTAAAATGTGCAGTATTTGGGCATATCCTGAAGTTTCACTAAGGGCATACTGTTGAACAATATGTTTTTTTTTTAAATTACACTAATGAATGGAAGTTAGAATTACATATATTTGAAAGTTGGATATAGTATCTGTGTATATTAATATATTGTTAAATATTGCATAACATGTAGAATATGAAATGCATAAAATGAAAATTTTAATTAACAAGATTTAAGGTCTGAATTGGAAATTCTGTTCAGTAATATTTACAAACAGTTTACAGCTTAAAATTATAATTCAATTTTAATTGAAACTTTGTGGGGTTAATTATCATGGTGTGTATGTGGTATTAAGAGAATATTTAAGTAGTGTAGCGGCTTATCCAAGGTAGGATTATGGTCTTCGCCATGTCATGGTGAGCTGTTCAATAAAAGGAAAAGAGAGAGTCTTGGATACATTTTCAAAGAATGTTTATTTATCAGTTTTCACCAGACTTTGCTCCATATTGATTGCATGAAGTCCGCCACTGTAGAATCAATCCTGGCACCTAAAACATTTGTATTCCTCTGCACCTAGTGTAGTTTCACAACCTTTGTTAACAGCATTCAACATCTCTCATACGGTAAGTGGGGGCATAAAGTCAAACATACTCAAGGAAAAGTATACGAGCTGTCTCTCGCATTTGGAAAATAACGGCAGCCATCATCACATTTTTTTTTTGTTACATAACACATTTCCAGTAGTAATACCATAATATAATATCACTTGCTCCGCTAACTGCAAAAGAAGATGAAGAAAAACCAACTACGGCATATTTGTAACAAGAAGAGCACAAGCAGCAAAAATCCAGAGCGAAGCAAAAATATAATGAAAAGTGCAAAAAGGCCAAGAGATTCACAAATTGCTGCTATTTATAAATTAGTACAGTTAAGCATCTCAACTAATGAAAATATCACGGAAGTTTAATTTATGGAGCATTTACGCATGAAGCCTCTATCTCCATATCATCAAAGGTTAAAAATTTATCATCATCAAAATAGCCGTTCATCTAATAGGATAAAAATTTAGAAAGCCAAAACAGAAACCTTTAAAAAGATAATGTCTTCGCATGAGAAAAAAGGTAAAAACACTTAAGAAGGATGTAAATTTTCCGTCAAAAAATTAAGGAACAGAATGAATTTAGAAGTGGTAGTAATCATGATAATTTAATAAAAACGTGGAATTTCTTGATTCTTGATATAATAAAATTAAAAGTACAGACAATGCAGAAGACAGGAAATGCAATGAAAATATTCCACAGTGAGAACAACCAATCGTAATATTTCTCTCAGTTTGCAGACAATCACTATGGAGCTAACAGTCTAAAATACATATTACATAGATTACAAATTACATTTTAAATAGAAAGATTTATCATTTAGGTATCACCAAACCATGCCATATAGATAAAAACAAAATTTTTAATATTAGAACGTAGAACCACTTATTTAAATATTCCATAATTCAATATGAAAAATACATTCATATAAACTCTCAGTCTTCATGTAAGCAACTTTTTATGCAAAATACATAAGTGAACGATATAAATATGGTACGTAAAATTTTCTAATATACCACCGTATGGTAAGTACACAGTAGAGAATTGTAAATGAAGTATTTCTATGATAAAGCAAAATACAATTTTTTACATCCCCAGTTGCGCTTAATTAGATAAATCACATACAGGATGAAGAAACATTACAAACCACTATAATCACATGAAAATCACTATAATCACTTTTGAAATCAAAAACGTTTATGCACTTGTATATGTTAGGTACTTGCACTTGTATATGTTAGGTTTTAAGCATGTCATTGAATCTAGAAATGATATTGATATGGGTGATCAAGTCTTAAACTCTAAAAATCTGCTCACACAATTGAGAAATCAACAAAAGAGGCATAACAATATTAATTAAACATTTTGTAGAACTTGTAATAATGTTTTATGATAGTACATAAAGATGAGTGAAAAAAAAAGAATTAAGTGTGCTGTCTATTTCTAAGATTATATTGATGTATAACTTGATGAGTGGGAGAATCTTTTAGGAGCCAAACGAAGGTAACTCATGTGAATACTAAGTGGCTGACAAAAAATCATTGTCAAGTGCACAAATAACATAATTTACATCACTTGCTTTAGAAGAAATAACACAAAAAGTTTCAGAAACCTATGCTTGAATGTAACCTTAAGTTGACATACACTATATCATTAACAATGAATGATCTTAATTTGGCATTTTTCGTTTGACGAGCACTCTGTTTTATTTGCTTTATTCCAACATCTCATAGGTATCTTAGTTTTAGTTGTGTTAAAAGCTCAGACAAATAATATGATATATCCAACTGAATGGCCTTGGATTAAACGTATCAAAATGTAATGATAAATTTCTTCCAAAATGCAGAATATTACGAGAATAACCTGTTGACAGATGAACAGTGCCATTGTAAATATTCTGATGGATAAGCAATGTGAGCAATTGCATGTCCCCATTTTTCTTGCAGCAGAGTATCGTGTAAAATATATTTCAACAAGTATGTAAAAATTACAGAATTCAGTTACGTACAAAATAAAAATGTACTTGTTGCATATAATTTTTTTTACGTTACTTTGATGAAAATTAAAAATTTAACTATCAAAATTGTAATGGCACATTAAAATTTAATTGCAGCATGTAACACTTGAATAGTTCTACAAATTCAAATTTAAAATCCTTATGCATAATGGTTCTCACCCTGCACTGTACCAAGATTTAAATCTTAATTTTTAATAGCCATTCATTTATGTGATTAGGTGGCATGATTCCATAATATTCATAACTTATTTAATATGCTGAATTTATCTCACGGAAAATCCAGTTTTTCATTACACTTCTCTGCTGTTATGTTTTCACTCAACCATGTAAGTAAGTTAACTTTAAGCAGCATAGTCTTCATTTCCATTTATTATAAAAACATACTTCAAACGGAAAACAAGGGGGGCGATGAGTTTATCTTCTTTTTTTAAATGAAATCAAAAGGCAAATATTCTATCATTCTTGTATAATTTCAGAAATTGATTTAACTTTAAAATCTCACGACTGCATGCTTTCATGCACGAAATGCAGATGCACATAAGTTATGTGCGATATTTAACTAATTTTCAATTTATCGCTTTTTTTCAAACCATACAGTAAATATCCTCTTATTTACTAACAATCCAGACGTTCTGTAAAGTTATATAAACTCGTCAGACTGTGATCAGGCATGATATAAATGTTGCTCACCATGGGAGCTCTTAATCTACTTGGATTCTTGATTCCCAAGCTTTTATTCTTCAGCCTATCAGTTCTATAACCACTGTTGCATCCAGGGACGAAACAGGTTGCACTATACGATTTATTGATAATGGAAATTGATATCAAAGCAATATTTTCGGTATTACTACCTATGTAAAATACTACGACAAGACAAACTACTGGTGATCGCAGCGCCCTCTATAAATTATGCGACAAAAAGTGGACCGTTTTTGGGAAAAGCGGTAATACGAGTTTCACCTCCTTCATTATACTCCGTGGGCAGAAACTAGACTCAGGCGTTTGGGCGACCTGCCGATGTCTGAATTCATGAAGAATTCAGTTAAGGAACTTTCCAAACATGTGATTTCACCTTACTTCTATTATTTACATTTCAGAAAATTGTACCCTTATATACTGCTGATGTGTTCGAGCTCTCAAAATACATATCTTTTCTTCGCTCTCTTTCACGTGCATTCCTCCGGCGTCAGGGCCAGATTACCAATTAGGCACAGTAGGCACGTGCCTAGGGCCTACGAAGGCCAAAGGTCTTAGGGCTTTGAAAAAAAATATATTGAAATAAAAATACCCCAAAAACTTATAAACATTTTTATATTATTATATAGTGAAGGTCAAAATAATATATGTAAATACAAATACACAAAAAATACGAATACAAAACGTTTGGTTTACTAAGTAGATCCTAAAATAACTCCTTTTTTCGGGATTTTGACACAGCGAATTCGTGTATTATATCTTCAAAATTAATGCCGCGAGCGACATCACTTTCAATACACAGAAGGCCCAGTGACGAAGTTCTCTCTTGACCCATAGTTGAACGCATAAAATTTTTTATAAGCTTCAACTTGGAGAATGATCTTTCTCCTTCTGCATTCGAACCCAATATCGAAAGGTATATGCGCAATGCAATATTAACATTTGGGAAACTTGACACAAGTTTATCCTTTATTTGTAATTTGATGAGATCCGTTATAGAGGTGGTTTTGGGGTACAAATTTGAAAAAATCAAATACTCATCAACAAAGTTTTCTTCTAAGTCAGACGGATACATTTTTACCAGAGCTTGAGCCTTAACCTTGATAATGTCCTCGGTCAGTGTATTATCCGTAAGAAAACTAAATGTGTCATAAAGGCTGGTATACGCAGTGCGTCTCTTTGTCATTTCAGCGCAAAGCACATCCAGAACAATAAAAAAAACATTAATCTTAAAGGAATCTTTGGCACTGCGAGAGGGAGTCTCATCTGGCCCTTCATCGAACTGTCGTTTTCTCTTACGAACTCTAGTTTCGGATTCTTTAAATTCTGAATCTGGTGCAAGGGCTTTTGCCTTAAGATAATAGCTATTATACATGTCCTCAGTTCTGCAGTGAGATAAATATTGAATTAAACTGTCGTAAAGTCGCACCATCGTGTTAAACTCGATGCCAGGTTCTTGAAGAGATTTATTTACAATATCGACGTGTTTTAGTAGATCTTCCCAAATAACTGTGAGTAATACCATCTCCAAAGTATTCATTTGATGGATTAAGGTTTGTGCCTCAATCA
Source organism: Stegodyphus mimosarum (assembly GCA_000611955.2). Lineage (NCBI taxonomy): Eukaryota > Metazoa > Arthropoda > Arachnida > Araneae > Eresidae > Stegodyphus > Stegodyphus mimosarum. The sequence goes on from KK118620.1 coordinate 229,141, forward strand.
CTGTTGTAGGTTTCATACCTTCACTAGTTGAAATATTTGTAAGAATACCACGTATATCATCATAATGGGCACATAATGTTTTTACAGCCTCATAACGTGCTGACCATCTGGTCTCTGAAAGTCTTTTTACAGAAATTTTACTTCCCAAAGACCTTAGTTTAGACCATCTTTGAGGGGACGCTGCAAAGAAATTGTAGAGCGATTGCAAAATTTCAAAAAATTTTACAGCTTCTAAGCAGCTTTCTGCCGCCGCTGTGCCAACTAGATTAAGACTATGAGCTCCACATGGTACCCAAGTGGCTGCGCTGTTGATTTCCCTAAATCTAGTTTGTACTCCCGAATACACTCCGCTCATATTAGCCGCATTGTCATAAGACTGACATCTGCAAAATTTTGGGTCTATTCCCTGATTTTCTAAAACTGAAATTAGAGTGTCAAAAAGATACTTGGCATCATGTTTTTCTATTTTAACAAACATCAAAAATCTTTCATATATATCTCCAGTTTTTGAGACATATCTAATAACTATGGAGAGTTGATCCGTATGGCTAACGTCAGGTGTAGAATCCACAGTGATTCCATAATACTTGGCTTCTTTGATTTCTGTAACTATTTTTTCCAATACTTTTGACCCCAGTAAAATTATTAGTTCTTCATACGTTGTGGAGGATAAATATGATACTTTTCCGCGGCCTGGATTACCGTATCTTCTTACATGTTCTTCTAGAAACGGATCAAATTTGGCTAAGAGATCGATACACCCAAGAAAATTGCCATTACTAGGATCACCATGTATTTCATTATCGCCTCTAAACGCTAGTCCCCTTTCGGCCAAAAACTTAATTACTTCCACTACTCTTCTTAAAACCGTTGTCCAATATGTGCTTTCTTTTTCCTTGACAATATCAAACGTCTCATCAATTTTTCTAGTTTGTTGGTAGTTCACTAAAGCAGAAATAGATGCAAAATGTTCTTTTGACACTTCATGACTTGAAATTCTCGAATGTGCGTTTTTCCAGTCATTAAAGCCTGTAAGGAATTGGTTACACAGGTTTGGATTTCCAGGTAGGTCCGATTTGAACAAAATACATTTATAACAAAAAAACTTGCCAGTAGATTCGGAAAATATCAACCAGTCCCTTTTTATAATATCATTGTTGTTCAGTTTTCTGAAAAAATAATCTTGTGATGGACATCTCATTATTTCGCCAAATTTAGTGGCGTATAACTTAAAATTTATATCCAATTTCTGCACAGGGTGATTACGAGAGAAGTAATCGATAAGATCTGCGCTTATGGTTGTCCACCGTGCTGGATCAGAACTGAAAATACTTGAGGCTGATGTTGTTGGTAGTGATTCAGGCACCACCTGCTTGGAAGCGTCGTTAAAATTTCGTAAACCCCCGTCAGCCTCGTCTTCTGTGACATTCTCAGTTTTATTGGTTGAACATTCTTGCGAGTCCCAACAAGCCTCAGCTTCTTTAGGTCTAACCTCGATCGAGGAAATATCTACCGCATCTGCATTATCTTCTGTCTCCTTAGAAATGTTAACATATTTCAATAAAGAACCTTTAATTTTACTAAGCGACTCACTCACTTTCTCTTTCTTTTTGCGTTTTTCATGTCCACTTTGGTGTTTTCTTTTATATCCATCAGACATTTTTCGCTAAAAAAAAATTTTTAAAAAAAGCTTTTATAAATTGCGCTTAAAAGTTTAAAATAATTTTTTAACTTTCTGATATACCATAATAAAAGCGATGGGCACGCACAAACTAAAATTTAAACTTGTTTTCTCCTTCTTCTCGTCACCTTTAAATATACATTTTAGTTTGCGCCCGTCGCTTTTATTATGCTATCAGAAAGCTAAAAAGTTATTTTAAATTTGTTAAGTAATGCATTTTAAACTTGTAAAAACGAAACCCGGATTTACGAGTATGGATTAAAATTAAGCTATTCCAAAGGTGATTTGGACTGTACTATTTCTACGACTACTACTGGAGATTTTTTACAATAGTATGGCCAAACCACCCCATAGTAGGCCTACTCAAAGTTCCTTGCATTGTGCTGCATTCTACGGCGGACTATTATACTAATAAGAAGTGATAAAATGAAAATTCTATTATTTATAATGGAATGAAGCAATATTCCAGAATCAAAAACTAGGTTGAAATAAGTAGAGTATAAAAACAACTTTCCTTTACTTACCTTACTTATAATAAATTTAACTTCCAGTTTTTAAACTAAAGATTGACTTGGGGTTGAGCGTGATTAAATACAAGCACAGGCATACACGCTCTATCGTAGTGTTTACATATTAACTTATTACACAACTGAGCTACTAAAACAAAAGACCTTAGCAGCAGGGAAAACCTCTCGATCGCGCGCAAGCGTTTGGTAGTGGGCATGGAAACGTGGCCAACTGTGTCAAACGCATGTGCCCGTCCGAGAGGTTTTCCCGGCGGCTAATGTCTTGTCATGTTCATGTACTAAAACCCTGGAATTCTGCATGGAATTTGGTAGATATAAAAGTTGCATTGTTGCAGATAAACTCAATTCTGGAATTATGGCTATTGAAAATGGCTCTATGAAAAATAAAAAAATTAAAATCCCAAAATAAAATAATGTTATTTTACCGCATCATCACATTTTCGGATTTATATCTACAACAAAATTATTACTTAATATTAGCGGTCAATTTCAGTTAAAAAATGTTTATTATTTCGGGGCCTACGCTGCTGGAGTGCCTAGGGCCTACGACACCCTTAATCCGGCCCTGTCCGACGTGTCTCTTCAGAGCCTCAGTCAAGGCTCATTCATATGCGGTGACTCTAGGCTTTACAAGGTAATTGAGCCGAACACAAACTCAATTACCATGAAATATCCATTAGATATGGGCTAAATGCTCAGTCAGATATGGTAATGTAAATAATGCTGTGTGTGCTTCTTAATGAAATGTAGGCTTCTTTTAAAGAAATAACATTATGATAGCTACCTGTAGTTTATCCTTTACTTGCCTTTCTTTACTTCGCAAAAGGAAGTAAAAAGGATTGTTTAAGCGTATTCATCCATCTCCTGAACTTTTTTTTAACTCTCTATATATAATCAAAACCACTCATTTGCATCTGTTTATATGGTTATTTTCGATGTTTTATGCTATGTTAAAAAAAAAAAAAAATCTGAAAGCTTTCAGATTTTACATTACGCCCAAAGGGGCTTTTTTTTAACGTTTTGTGTGTTACCTTTGTTTATTAAATAGCATGTTCTTTGCAGTTAAACCATAAAATTCAGTTCACTACAATATCGCAAAATAATTTTAAAATGAGCATACCTTTAGAATTTCCGATACGCAATCTCGCTCGCGTGCTGGAGACTTTTTTTTTCCTCGTACAGAGTTGCTGTTGCTCGCTTTCAAATAGTTGGACTTGTTAATCAAAAATTCACTAAAGTGTTACAAAATATGAAATCGATAATAAAAGAAAATCCAAATTAGGGCTTCCAGATTCCCGTATTCAGTGGAAGATTACGTTATTCAAAATTTACTGTTTCTAGGTACCGTTGTTTTATCACAACGCGAGAAACATATATACATTTATGCAGATTCTTCATTATTTACTTTCTTTAAATATAACACAGAGGTGGCAATAATTTGAAAAGTGATTCGCCGTTTATAGTGAATACGCCAAAACGAAATTAATAACCTTTCTGGGCTAACGGCCTTTGCGCTAAAAAAAAAAAAAAGTGTATATGAAAGTTTTATCATATAGACATTATGACCCCATTTTTTTTCAAAATTAAATACCTTTTACACATTTTTGTAGATTCGTGTAGTAATGTGACATTTACTATTCACACACATATTTTATTCCATCAGTAATGCAATTTAAATGCATATTTTAGCACTCTAGTTAGTATTTATAGAAAACCAATTAGTATATATTTTAACACAGTTTATTTGCATTATGATTTTAGTTCAATTTATTTTAGCCCAGTTTATTATGCACCAGTTAGTATATATTTTAGCGCAATTTGCAACACACCAGTTACTGTGTATTTTAACCCAAATATAAATTAGTCCTCCAATTAGTAATTTAAAACCACTAAAAAATTATGGTTCCTTTCGGGTTCGAATCTGGTAAACAAGCTGGATGTGTCTTAGAAAGTCTTCCACGGAAATGTCACTACACTTAAACAAATAACTCTCGCCTAGTTTGGCGTATACACTCAAAATACTTTAGAGCAGCACGAAAATTTCTCTAGAAACATTGGACACCATCAGTGGTCATGTGGCTAAGATTGCTGAACACTGTTAGTTCGACCTGATGTCGAGCCCAGGCAAACAGGTGGGTTACACGGAAACCTTCCGAGATCTTCCTTATGTATAAGATAAATACGAGCCAGTTTCCATCAGAGAGTTCTCCACGAAGGTATCTCTCCACTTACTCAGACAGCGCTTCTGTTATTTGCAGTATTCAAATAACATAGCCTCTACAAATGCTTGAAGTATGGAGAATATAGGTAAAGAGAAAGAAAATACTCATTATACACTCATGTCCATAAATTAAGGATAATGCAAAATCAGGCAAAGGAAGAGTTAGAAGAAAACAAATTTGACTTATTTGTAAAGCTTATTTATTAAACAAAAGGTAAAGAGCAAAAAAAGATGTTATATGTTTGATATTATTAAAAAAATTTGCGATTTTTTTCTCCCTGGAGCAAATTACAAAAAAAAAAAAACCTATTTACAAAAAACACCAATATTACATGGTTGGTATGATTGTTAATACATTGTATGTCTTCCAGACGATACAATACAGTCCGTACAACGCCTAATGATGTCAAAGCTGAGTATCAAATTATCGATCTGATCTTGGGGGATATTACACCACTCAAAAATCAATGCTCTCCGAAGTTCCGGTAGACATGTAGGAGGAGGTTGACGGGCTGCAACTCGTCGGCCAAGCATGTCCCACACGTGCTCTACTGGATTCAAGTCTGGTGAGAATGCTGGCCAGTCCATACGGGTGATATCCTCCGACTGAAGGCATTCCCTTACGATGTTTGCACGGTGAGGACGGGCGTTGTCATCCATAAACACAAATTGTGCGCCCATGGCGCCCCGAAACAAACATACATGTTGTTCCAGAATGACGTCCCGATAGATTTAGCTTTTCATGGTTCCAATTTGAACATGCAGGTCAGTTCTGTAACCCAGAATAATAACGGTGTCGTTCAATGATGTTTTCTTGGTGGTAACGGGTACCTGGTGCTCTCCATATGAAAGTCCGGCGAGAATCAGACTGCAAGCTAAACCTGGACTCGTCGGAAAACATCACACAAGCCCACTGTTGCGGTGTCCACAATGCATGATCTCTACTCCAGGCTAACCGCAGGCGACAGTGAGTTGGTGTAAGTGGAACGCATCTGACAGGTCTACGAGCATATAGACCAATCTGCCCTAAGCGTCTGTACACAGTCTGCCTTAAAATTGTCGTGCCAGTGGCTGAAGAGAGCTGACGAGACAGGTCTGAGGTTGTGCTCCGCCTGTTTCTTTTGGCAGCAACTGCCAAACACCGGTCCTCATTCGGAGTTGTAATTCTGGGTTGTAACATCTACTCACATTACCATCATCTTGGAATTGTTGCTAAAGCCTGGAGATGACACTCTGGGCAATTCCAAGTTCGTCTGATACTTCCAGTTGGGTACGCCCACATTCCAGACGGCCGATAATTCTACCATGTAAAAAATCATCCAAATGCGTCCTTTGTGTCATAACTATTCGGTTATTGCACTGAAATGCTTATAAAACGCCTCCGAACAGTTTTACTTCTTTGCCTGTATTCCTTATATATATCACTTTCTTACACTCTCGTCATTGTGACGTACCATCGGTGTCATCTGGTTACTTCCTGAAATTTGCATATGATTCTTGAAGATGTGTGTAGTGATTTTACAGGTGATATATTTATTTTAGAATTCGATTTCCGCATGAGTCCGAATTATCCTTAATTTATGGACATGAGTGTATTTGATGCTATGACTAAATAAGAATGCGAATAAAGGTTCTGAAATTTTAAGTTGTAAAACGCTATAAATATACACTTTATTGTTATATGCTACTATTACACTATTATTGTTATATGCTACTATTACACTATTATTGTTATATGCTACTATTACGTCATATATACGAATGTATATAGAGAGAAAATCTGTACGATTTATCTTCCTCTAAAATTTTAGTTGTTGCTCCAGATAAATGAATACAATTTCTATCCAGTTTCTGAACACACACATTAAAAAAATAATAATTAAAAAGAAAGAGAGTCCGAGAGAAAAGAGGGAAAAATATTGCAGATGATATATAATCTGGCGCAGTAGTACATCTATGCATGACGTCATAGGGGAATTTGATCCATCAACTCTGCTTTCGCTTTCGTCACAATCGAAAAAAAAAAAATTATTTTTTCGCTCTCATTCACGTCTTCCTTACAAAGCTATATTTTAAGCTTTCATCCTAACAAAACCCAGACTTTTTAAAATTTCCTTACAACAAACAGATTTTTATAGTATTTTATCAATTGAATTTGTTAAAGTTTTTATTTATTTTACTTATTTTTTTATTTATTTTTAATTAGTTCAAGGAAGGCAGAAATGTGCATTGTCAAAAAAAATGGCGCATAATTTGTCAAGATTTGATCAAAGGTTTATTAAATTCTGCTCAACCAAAATGTGAAGTTTCCATTTCTGTCACAGGTGACCGCACAACTTATTAAAGAAAAACAGTTTGTGAAACAAAAAAGATCAATTTTCCATAATATTTTAATTTTCTCAAATTTAACTTTTATTTTAAAATTCAAAATATTGAGATTAATCAGCTGGCAAACGAGGTAATGTCTATTAAATAATACTTTTGTGCAAATTGTTTTTAATCGTTTTTAAAAGTGACAAGTAAATTGTTAGGTTCTTATATGAATTACCCTATCATTTTTGTCTTTACTTTAATAGATTTTGATCTTTACTTTAACTTCTTCTTTCCGTATTCCTCACAAGAATGCAAATTTGCTCTTCGTGTATTTAAACTGAGGATTTTGAATCTGAGAGAAAAAGAGTTTCTGGCACTCCAGTCGCGCTGTTAGATTTTGCCAGTTCTGTCTAAATGTAATTATCTCGGTTTTGCCTTCCATAGCAGTCTATTGCTTTAAACTTACGCACAGGTAAAGTTAGTTAAACCAGTTTATAACTTAGTTTATTGCCTGTGTAGTCTTAGACTACTTTTACCAGTTTAAATTTAAATATCTGTTATTGAATCAATTACAGCTTCTCCAAGTAGTAGTTTATTTGCAGCACAAATCGCGCCTTTTCTGTTAAAATTTCAGATTAATAAAAGGTTGTTTAAATGTCCAAATCTTTGTCATACTACAACAGTACATACTTTCTAGATATTTTGCTCTCCTGATGAGGAGGGATCTGTAGCTGCCCTCGAAATCGATTGAGTGTTTTTTTGTAAATGTACGCCAAATACAAGGTTGTTTCAGCGAATTTGCTTTGTCATACTATTTCAGATAGCGATAACTAGCTACTTGTCTAGTAAGGTTGTATACCTTAAATTCAAGTATAAGCTCAATTAAAACCAAGCAAAGTTTTTATTTCTGTCAGTATCGTTAAATTGGGATGATCAACTTATATTCCTGATCTCTAAGATATTTGAAACGCCCTATTTATATATACATACATATAAATGAATAAATCCGAAGTAAAAGGCAGTTCAAAACCTAATTCAGGTGATAGCAGCAACAAGTGGTGGTAAAATAATGCAAAATGAAATAAAATAAGATATACGTTTAAAATTCATGACGTATTCAATTCGGAATAAATCACATGCAAACACCAAAAGACCAGAAGCGCAGAGGCAAACTGCAAAAAAGGCGGGGATATACCAAAACCAAAAATGAAATATGAAATTTACATCTTCCGCTGCACCGTCATTAAGGGGTTGGTTGGTTTGGCTTATTTAATTACGGCAAAGCATTACAGTGCTATCTGCCTAAGGGGATGGATGCCTTCGTGGAAGACTTTCTGAGGGAAACTGGCTCGTATACACGTTACACATGGGGAAAACCATGAAAACGCCCACCATGCAGCCAATCCGTTCGACAGGATTCGAACCCCGGACCGAACTACAAGTTTTCAGCACCTTTACCGCTCTGCCCCTGGTTGAGATTATTAAGGGGCTGGTTCAACGAAAGAAGTAAAAAAAATTAAACAGCTTGTTTCGGAACCGACAAAGACCCAAGTTTAAAAATAATCTTATAAAATAATCTTATAAGAACAATAAAAGTAATTTGTGTCTTTATCAGTTCAGTCCCTATAGGCCGAAGTAGGCAGTGTAAAAAATTGCAAATTACAGCATTGAAAACATAGACAAATTTTAAAAAATTGCAAAATAATAGACAAATTTTAAAAAATTATCTTGAGTAGATCGAGACCAAAGGTAAAACTCGCAAAAATAATAATTCGATACTTAAAAACAAAACCGTATGCAAATTTTTTCAATCCAATATGTGAAAAAAAGAATAATAATGTGTGTTGGTTTAATAATGCATATACAGTGATATATGTATATCCATAAAGAAGAAGAAATTTGAAAGTCGAGAAAGATTTAAATATTCATGTTTATTTTAATTGATATTCGTGGCCACAAATAACTTCACACTAATCTTACCTCTGTTTCAGAAAAATTCCTGGTTTAGTTGTCGCACACAAAACCCTCAAATGGGAAAAATGGCAGCTAATATTTAAAACCAGGTGCTGCCAAATGCAAAATTAAAAGCTATAAAGGTTTAGTTAATTTTTTCAAGTATTTTTTCAGTGACCAAGAGTGCGTGGGACCTTTAAAAATTAATTTTATGAAGCAACTAATAAATATATGGAAAACAACTTCTTATATATAAATAAATACATCACGTATAAGTAAATGTATTCTAAAATTATGTATTATGAATTTTCTTATTTAACCATAACAATTACAAATGTAATTTTTCTCAAGATTTCAGATTATGCGAAATTTGTTACTATTTCTCTTTTTTGAAACCTGTATTCTTTCTTGCACTACCTCTTAAAAGTAAACGTTAAAGAATATTCGAGAGATCGTTTGTTGTGTAACTGATCCATCAACAAGAGATCGAAGTCCGTCATAAAGACGAACCAATCTTTAGCTTAATCGATTTTGCAGCTTATTGTATATCAAAGCCTACTTTAAAAACATCAATAAAAATATCACCAGCATACACACACCCTTGAAGACTGATAGTAAAAAACGTGCCCATGAACGGAGAAAAGACAATGAAGGAGTGAATGAATGTGTAACTCAGGTGGTGTGGAGTGTCCTTGGTGTCACATTTCAGGGCGGCGTGGAGCTGAGGGAAGCGATCGGGTGGGCCAGCGTGTCAGAGAGCGATCGAGCGTCAAATCCAATCCGATAGCTTCGCTGTTGGGCCGTGGCTGTCATCGCTTAAAAATGCCAATTGTTTTCGGCGACTTCCAGCCTGCAGATAGGCAACGCTTTTACAGACCAAATTAATCAAGCTGGATACCTCGGCTTTCAAAATAACGCGATCTTGACGTAACTTCAAAGAGACAGAAAAACTTTTAAGAATGTCTGTAATTTATTAGTTGCAATTCCAAAAATTATGACATCAATCCTCTGGAAATATATATCATCAATTAAAAAGGGTTATTTAAATTTCCCTCTGTTGTAACCTGTCTTAAGAAATTTAATTTTTTTCGTAGTTCGAATGTAGTATCTTTTGTTCTAGGGCAGGGCTTCTTAAACGTTTTTCAATCGTGATCCATTTTCCCCAAGATTTGTTTCGTGATGCCAGATATTAAATATAAAATAAAGATATAAAGATAAATATCCTCGAGTAAATAATTTACTTCTTTGGTAAACGATATACATATAAAAAAATAGTTTTAGGATTTATTTAAGCAAACAAAAATTAAAGAAATTTCTAATGAGACAGATGAGCTTGTTTTCTGCTAACAAATTAAATGTAGGTGCGATATTTGACACTGCTGGACATAAAGCATCGTCAACATGTTTCAACGTTGAATGACATTTGGTTTTAACTAGCGTTGAAGATGAAAAAGTAGTTTTATAAAAATATGTGGTGCTGAACGAGAGAAGAACATTTAATGCCATTTCAGAAATAGTGAGAAATCTAATTCTAACTCTGATCTAGAATTCATCAAGGATTTTTGTGAAAACCCAAGTTTTAAGTTTGAATTGCTAGATAGCTTTACAAATTTCTTTTGCACTTTATATAACAGGTAATTAATCTCATTAATATAAATTAATGTCTTCGGTCTTTAAAAGTCTTCGGAATGCAATTTCTTTAACTATCAAACTGAATTTTCGCGACCGCAAAATTTCGGTTTCGATTTCGATTTGGGGTCGCGACCCATAGCTTAAGAAACTCTGTTCTAGGAATGGAAAGCTTAAAATAGGAAAGACAATAAAAAAATATTGTTACGAATTTCACATTTATTTGGCTATTTATTTAGAATTGTAATTAAAATTCCTTTTTATTTCCTCGTGCAACGCAGACGATTTTTGAAGAGAAAGCTACTTCGGAAAAAAAAAAATAAATAAATAAAAATAAAAGAGCGTGTGCATTTAATGCTCAATAAATAAATATCTCGTAATTACTGTTGCCATCCAGAAAAATCGAGATTGTTTTATTGATAATTAAAAAGCTTATAAAAGCCGAATTGAAACACCTCATCTCAGTTTGCCCTGTGTGGGCGTACTCTTGTAAGTCTATTCGCAAAAAACTACAAACAGCGCAGAACAGTGTTCTACGCCAAATAGTATGTGCCCAATGGTACATTAGAAATCAGCGCTTGCATGATGAACTTAAAATTGAATATATTAAAAGTTATTGTTGCCGTCTGGCACGTAAGTTTTTTGAAGGTCTGGGGGATCTTAACAATCCCACCATGACCATTTATGATTATGATGTCAATGATATTGTCAATGTCAGACGCCCTCGGGCTATCTTAAATGTTAATCTTGACTAATACCTATTACTCTCTTGTAATGACTTGTACGACAATTCTGTTGCATTATTGTATTTTGAATTTATCAAGTGTTATTTGCACTTCGACTTGTACATATGTAAATAGGCTTTCGTTATTTATCCTAGTTATCATATTTAATCTTATTATCATTTTTTATGTTATATTTCATGCATTAATTCAGTATTTGTATTGTATTGTACTGTATAACTAAAGATTAATAAATTGTGTTACTTTCATGTGCACTGGTTAGGACGCAGACATGTACTAACGCGGTTCTGCCGCAGTCAGGATTTTAGTTAGGACTTCTCTCTACATTGCAGGACTTTGGTTTATTGCAACCTTGCGATGCAAACGGCATCTCTTTCATACCGCATATTTGGTTTTATTTAATTTAAGGAAATTGCACGTCAGGGGCTCTATGCAATTCCTCATTGAGCTGGATAAGTTGCCCATAATTGGCAATATCCCAGCAATAGTTGTCCAGACTAGACTAGACTCATCTCAGTTGTTGCTGTTGTAGTTGTAGCTGTAGAAAGCGAACTGCTGTTTGTTTACTTATTGATTGTAGCGATTTCGCTGTGAGATAGAATTATTTTATCTGTTTTGAACTGAGTTTTTGCTAAACGTTTGAGATATTGTGATATTGTGCGAATATCTGTGAAGAAATCTTTCAGCATTTTAATTTATTTCTTGTGGAAAGAATAAACTTGTGTTAACTTTTTACGACTTGTGCATTCAATCGATAACGAACCCGTACGCACGTAACAGTATATTAATACTTGCATGGAAATAGGAAAAACTGAAGAATTTGTCTTTAATACAAATCAGACTGCATCAAAGTATTTCAAAAATTTAAATTTTGGAGAAGTTTAAAATGTGCGGTAATAAATTATGGGCACCCGGTATATTTATAAGGAACAAAGGAAAGAGAATATACTTTAACTGAAAAATAGTTATCTTCTGTAATATATGTGTGGAATAATTTATATCAGAAGAATGAGGTGCTTGCAATCATGGCCGGTGTAATATTTCTTTATGTTTGTTGACAAATATTTTTTAAGCCAACCCAGGTAAACTGGAGCAGTAAGTGTTCATGTTTTTGAGAACTACATGTGTACTTTTTAGAACTATATTCGAAGACAGCCGGAGCGAGAGTGTTAGCAAGTTGAAAGAATACGAAGGTATCCAATACGAAATATCCGTTCTGAATGATTTTGTTTCAGTTCGAATTTGTTTTTACTGGTTTATTTTAGTTCCGAAATTTCAAATTACCGTTGGCTGAAACATTATGTAAGCATTTGCGTCATTAGTGTTAATATATGAGAATCACAACACAAGGATAAATTTTGAAATGATGCAGTTTAGAGATGTTTATTAGTATTTGCAGTTTCTATTTTTAGGACAGAAGGGTATTTGCAGTTTCTATTTTTAGTAGTATTATTTTATTTGTAGTTTCTATTTTTAGGACAGAAGGGTATTTGCAGTTTCTATTTTTAGTAGTATTATTTTATTTGTAGTTTCTATTTTTAGTACTATTGTTGTACTTGTAGTTTCTAGTAGTATTTGTAGTTTCTGTTTTTAGGACAGAAGAGTATTTGCAGTTTCTATTTTTAGTAGTATTATTGTATTTGTAGTTTCTATTTTTAGGACAGAAGGGTATTTGCAGTTTCTATTTTTAGTAGTATTATTGTATTTGTAGTTTCTGTTTTTAGGACAGAAGAGTATTTGCAGTTTCTATTTTTAGTAGTATTATTTTATTTGTAGTTTCTATTTTTAGGACAGAAGGGTATTTGCAGTTTCTATTTCTAGTAGTATTATTTTATTTGTAGTTTCTATTTTTAGGACAGAAGGTTATTTGTAGTTTCTATTTTTAGTAGTATTATTTTATTTGCAGTTTCTATTTTTAGGACAGAAGGATATTTGCAGTTTCTATTTTTAGTAGTATTATTTTATTTGTAGTTTCTATTTTTAGGACAGAAGGGTATTTGCAGTTTCTATTTTTAGTAGTATTATTTTATTTGTAGTTTCTATTTTTAGGACAGAAGGGTATTTGCAGTTTCTATTTTTAGTAGTATTATTGTATTTGTAGTTTCTAGTAGTATTTGTAGTTTCTATTTTTAGGACAGAAGGGTATTTGCAGTTTCTATTTTTAGTAGTATTGTTGTATTTGTAGTTTCTAATAGTATTTGTAGTTTCTGTTTTTAGGACAGAGGGGGAAATAACCGAATTGAAAAAGGAAAATGTAGGGGGCAACTGTAAAAAGTCTCTGCCTTTAAAGAGAAAAGGCTTATCGGCAGAATTTTTTCTTCTTTTTTTTAATGTGTTATAATAATAAAATATGAATAATAATAATAGAAATCTTAATATAAACCGTAATAATAACACTGAGTAATGGCAGCTATAAACCATTTTTATATAAGCAATATTTTTTTGATAATACAAGAATAAGAATTCTAAGTACTATACATATATATATATATATTACAAATGCCAAACATTAGCGCTTAAGCCATTAGTTCACGGGCTCTCCAGCACTTTTTAACAATGAATGTCCTAATACCGAGAAAGTGCAATACAATTACTTAAATGCTCAAAAATCATAGGCTGATTCGAGTCGCACAAAATACCAGTTTGGGGAATCCACCACTTCAATTCTGTAGAGGCGGTCTCGCAAACAGCCATGTCCGGTCGGACGTCTAAATAGAGCTACAGCTGTCTTTCTTGAAAACTAGAATTAAAGTTGTCTCTTCCCCCAGAATCCTCTAACTCTTATCCATAGCACTTTGAATCATATCCTGCTTAAGAATTTTCTTAAGAGTCAGATTAACAACGATTTAGTCGTATGAAGTGAAAGCGTTCGATTAATGCATTGCGTTATGAAAGTTCCTTTCTTAGCCAAAGTATCAGCTTTTTCATTTCCCATAACTCCACAGTGAGCTGGAATTCATTGGAAAGAAATTCTGTGTGCATTGCCTTAAGCAAAGTCCTCTAGTCTAAGATTCTTTGGGAACTATTTTGATTATTCAAAAGAGCTTGAAGCCCACTTTTGGAATCTGACAATAAGACTGCCTTAACAAAAGAGTGGCTACGAATCGACAGTTGTTGAATAGCCACAGCAATAGCTTCGATTTCGCCATCAAAGGCAGTAGTAAGAGGTCCCATTAGTAAGTAAAAACTGAAAAGCTCGCTAAAGATACCTGCTCCAGAGCCCCGCGTTGTCTCTAACATAGAGCCGTCAGTGTAGATATGCAACCGCTCATTCTGAAGATAGCCAACTCCAATAGTTTCCATTGCAATAGATCTTAATTGTGAATCGCTCATTTCTTTTTTAACAACTCTTTGAATAAGGTCAAGATTTATGTTCAAATTAAAAAAATCCAAGGAACAATGGAGAGCAGGTAATATTAGATAATCTCCCCTCAACTCCAAAGCATCAGATTCTCTCTGAGCTGCCTGTATGAAGCCAATTTGAGTTTTTTAAGATTTTTAGAATTTTCTTTATTATAGTTCCTCCAAAAAGGGTTGTCGGGCAAACTCACCAGCTTCTGGTATAATAAGATCGCTTATATCTTAATACAATCATGAGCAGGTTCCAAGCGGGTTAAAAGTTGCATTGCAAGAATAGAAGTATATCTCACTGCTCCAGTAATTATGCGTAACGCTTGGTTCTGGAAGACTTCGAGCATCTGGACTACATTCTCAGGAGCCGTAATGAGGATCTCGCTACAATGACCAATAATTGCTTGAATGTATAATTATTTTTGAATAGCTAGAATATTTAAAGAACAAATTATTCAAAAAATAATCAGAATATTTAAAAACCTATTGAAATTTTAAAACGGTTTGGAATAAGTCTTTTTTTTTTTTTTTCTAAAAACTTCCAAATTACAATGATGATCCTTTCAGACTATTTTCACTGAATTCCATAAATAACCATTCCATAAATAAGCTTATCTTAATACATTTTAACATAATTATTACTTACCTTGATACATTATAACAAACCACAGAAATGTATAATATTAAAATTTTCCTATTTATAATTTCCCTTTGAATGCTATAAATATTGCAGAATCTTACTGATTTTACTATTACTATTTCAATCTTATCTATTTTCATTTTCAATTTTCTAATTTTATACAAACTGTAGGCTCCACGGTTCTTTAAAATCAGAGATTTCTGTCTAAAAATTGGGTATGCTCTGTTTAATTGACCGGTGTATTTGTTATTTCATCTATGGTTAAAGTTTCTTTGAGCAATTGCTTGAAAACGGTTGCGTAGCTAGAGGAGGGCGTGAGCCTTGGGCAGGGCATTTTTGGGAACAGAATTTTTCACGCAAAATGTTATTTTATAGGGCTTAGACATCTGGATCATAGAGGCAGGTAAAAAATAAAAGATTCTGAATTGCCATGGGCAATTAAATTCAGAAAAAAAATAGCTTTCACTCTACATGAAGTATTCAAAGAAATCACCTTGAAATTTTAACAGCTACACACACTTGCTATGCCATTTTTATTCCGTCGAAACTTTTCAATGAAAGTTATGAATATTAACTAGATTTTAATATCTTTATCAAAATCTAGTTAATATTCGTAACTTTAATCAGAGTTTTATTTCCATTTTTGATGGGCAAAACGAAACAAAAGTTGTATATAATTCTAAATACTACAATCTCCAGAACGAAGTTCCATGTATAGTAATACTACTGCGAACTTTCTCACAATTGTGTAAAACTATAAATGCTGTAAGTACTTAGTAGTAAGTGTTGCTAGTTATAAGAGGAGTTTTCTAAACAAAAATCATCTAAAAATTATTTAAATCTACAAATGTTTATTTTGGATTTAAGAAATCTTTCTTAACTGTCTACATAACAGCAACTAGAGAAATCAAATAGGCCT
>KK118620.1:250866-352740 GCA_000611955.2 Stegodyphus mimosarum
AAAAAAAAAAAAAAAAAAAAAAACGCTCCTTTTGGGCGTAATTTGAAATTTTAAAGCTTTCAGATTTTTAAAATTTTTAATTTATTATTCTCTTTTATATCCTAAAATTAGCAGCATGCTAACGATAAAATTTTCTGACCTGCATTAAAAAAATATGTTTGTTATATGATTCTCCAATTAAATAAATGAACAAAGTAGAGCCATAAATTTACTACCCTTACTCGTTTCGAGGTTCTACCAATTTCAAATGAGTGTCAGAAAGACTTTTCACGGATACAGAGAAAATTTTGTGCATTCTATAGTTTATAAAAATAGAATTTTTACTCCAAAGCGGCGGTAGCCTAGAAGGGCTATTAGTGCGAAGAACGTTATATTTAATAAATAAAGGTAGCACAGAAAACGTTCAAATAATGCGCCTTTTGGACATAATATAAAATCTGACGGCTTTCAAATTTTAATTGCTTTTCTTTAAAATTTTATTTTTATTATTTCAACTGAATAACTGATCAGTTAACTAACTTGGTTTGGTCAGCGATTCCTTAAGAGTTTGCTGTTTGATGGCATGTTTAAAAGATTTGTAATGATCATACTTTAATTTTTTCAAATCGGTAGAAATTGCCTCTGAGTAGCTAGATTAAATTCAATCGCTTTGCATTTCGAAGTTATATATCAGAAGATATATTTTAATAAAACCATAGCTGAAATTACGCCGGACCCCGGCTCCGGAACTTCTTAGTTTTCGGAAAATATTCTAATTCTAGCCGGAGCGCAGCGGAGCCCTAAATAAGAAGGCTCCGCCATTTTTTTTATCCACCTGAACAATTATTTCAGTAGAAATTTGATCTCGAAAATTTTATTTTTATCAATAAAATTATATAAAAATTCGCTTATTAAATTTTAATTTATCTCTCTGCATTTTATTTAATTTAATTTTTAATTATTTTAATAAATAATTATAAATTAATTATGAATTAATTAAATAATAGTTATAAATTAGATAATAATTAATAACTATTCGTTATTAATATCAAATTAATAACTATTAATTAATTTGATACTAATTAACTATTGAATTTTTGAATTATTAGTCCAAAGTAGCTTTGTCCCTGAGGGACTATTGTTTTCGTTTTACGATTTTGCGTTGAATCATTCTAAATGTCCGTTTCACTTTTCAAACTGTTGCCACCAAATATTATCGCTCTGTATTATATTTGAAGGAATAAAATAATGAAGAATCTGCATAAATGTATATATGTTTCTCGCATTGTGATAAAACAACGGTACCTAGAACCATCAAATTTTGAATCACGTAATCCTACTGCGAATATGGGCATCCGGAAATCCAATTTTGAGATTTGGAATTTGTTTTATTATCGATTTCATATTTTGTAAAACTTTAACGAATATTTATTGAACAAACTCAAGGATTTCAAAGCGAGCAATGACAACGTTGTACAGAAAAAACATTTTTAATTCCAGTGCGTGAGACTGTGTATCCGAAATTATAAAGATATGCTCAATTTAAAATTTATTTTGCGATATTGCTTTGGAACTGAAATTTAAGCGGGAAGAACACAATATTTAATAAATAAAGTTAACACACAAAATGTTAAAAAAAAAGCCAGTTTGGACGTAATTTAAAACCTTTCTTTCTTTTCTTTTTCTGTTTCTTTTTTTTTTATGATTTTAATAGTCATTTTATTCATTTATTTACTCTTGTTCCTCTTTCCTGACGGTCTTCCATAGGGCTCCGGCACTTCTACTTTTAGAAATTAAGTTCTGCATACAACTGAAAAGTTTTCATCTTTGGACAGAAAAGCAAGACAAAACAAAAAAAGATTGTCTAACATCAAACTAATGAAAATTTAAAGGAAAGAAAATTTAAAAAAAAGGGGGGGATTGCACTCGAAAACGCCCAACAGCTATTTTGATACTCCGTCTTTTTTGATAACAGTACTCCATCTTTTATGTTACAAAATCCAACACATGATGGCGCCACATATTAGATCTTGATGATAGGTTTGGTGACGAAGAGATTTCGTGGCTGCTTTCTGTAATGATGCATCATCATTCAAAATAGTGTTTTGGGGGTAAATTTTTTTCTACCTAAATTAGTTGTCTTTGTTATTTACTATTCCATTTTTCTTTTGTAAGTCGCAGAAAATTACCACTTTTTGTTCTGATAAAACATGAAAAAATTTCATTTAATGGTATTTGGATTGCACCGTGTTTGTTATATTTAGTGTGAAAGCAACTTTATTTGCTGTCAGGTACACATTTCGTAGACAGTACGGTTGTTTACGTATAGAAAAAGCAGTATTACATGCAAGATCTTTTTTCCTCGGTAGTTTTGAATCATTTTGAGTGTATGCATGATTTATGTTTACATAAAATTTTATAACTGCTTTTGGATAAAAGAATTTAACAAATCCGTATTCTTATTTGAACTGTCGTTTGCACTAAGCCTCATATACACAGTGGTTAACTTCAGTAAACGAAATGCTTGATCTTAATTATTTTATATTTAGCTTTGTAAATTGTAATAAACTAATATCTAAGATTTTACTGCTTACGATTTCAAATGCCATTCAGTTCCGCATCATGTAATAAAAAGTGAAGGATAATTAAACAGTGTTATCAGAAGTTAAACTATCCACTGGCATTAATTTTGGAGAGATATTGTGTGCTTCTTGCAAAAATTAGGCACAGCTTTATATTCTTCAAAGAGAAATTAAAACATCAGCAGGATATTTTCAGAAGAAAATTTTTGTTTCTGAAGAAAAATATATATCATATTATGTCGAACCATTTATTTTACATGTCTGTAAAATAAATGTCAGTGTAAATTGCATTTTGCTTAAATTGATGCCTTCTACTTATATATATATATGTAATATTTCTGGAATATAGAAGAGGAATCAGCCTGCAGTTGTCGTGGCTGAGGGTGAAAAGCTTTCAGATGAAGATAACAAAACATGAACTTGATGAATTTCCAAGCTTTATTTCCGGCATATAAAATCATCACAGTAGATATTTATCCAATCATGATGAAATCTGGTACATTTCTGAGATTCAGTCATAACGAAATATGATAAATTGCTATGAAGATTGATTCTTAAATTTAAGACATACGCATTTTAGATGGGGAAGCAAAGCGAGGAGATATTAGCAAGGTAGAAGCTAGGAAAGAAATGATGTAATTAACTCACCAGAATATTTATACCAAGTTTAATGTACAAGTGCAGATAATCTATGATTGGTTAGTTAGTAGTGTTACATAACATAGAAAGATTTCAAATGTGGGAGAACAGATGAATTTAGAGGGAGAGCACCAAATCTAGAATGTTAATTTTGAGGTCACCAATTATTTTTTAAAACAGCTATCGTATTTTGTTATATCTTACATAGATATGTATATTTATATGTGTGAATTGATGGGTTTATGGTTTTAAATAAAAATGAAAGGGCATGCTATAATTTTAATTTGGTGATTTCGCTAGTAAATTATGAAGTTTTTAAGTAGAAATCAAATATTTGTATTTTATTATTAAGTGTTTGCTTGTTGAACTTAAATAAACCTCTTTCAGGTTCCAATAATGTCTTCCTCTTCTAATCCATCATCTAAGAAGGCCTCTAAACATTCTCCCAGGAATCCAAAGAAAAGTGGAAAGCCATCTAGTGCAAGAAGTACTGGTCATAAAAGTGCAGATCGTTCTTCAAGATCTTGTAATTTTTTTTTCAGTTATGAGCTTTATTCTGTTTTCATTTTCTAGTTGGCTTTCATGTATTTTCTAATTAAAGTGCAGTTTATTTTTTGCATGTGAATTGCTATTTTACTCTAGTAAGTTATAAAGGAACATGGCATTTACTTTTTAATATTTGATGGTTATTTGCAATCATCTATTAGTATATTTTTTCATAGCATAGAAAATTATATGAAAGTTTCTAAAAATATTATAAATAAATTTTCTTCCATTTAGTTTTCTTATTAAAATAGAATTATTTGAACATATACATAATCTTGTTGTTTCTGTTAAACATTATTGCTTGGCATCTCATGATCAAACATTTTATAATTTGGATGAATAATGTTTGGCATTTAAAAGGTCCAACATGTTCCAAATAATAATGATAACTAGGTTAATTAACATAAAATCCTACAGTATTGCACACTATCGTGATAATGCAAACGTTTTTGTAGATAACCTAGAAATGCAATAATATTCATCTAATGATATGCTAGCTGATCACAACTATATGGTAGTTAAAAAAAAAAGCCTATACATTCAGTATATCTTATGTATTTGTTATCATTCAGTTTATCTGTCTCATTTCAGTGTTATGTAACTGTAAATAAATTTGTTAACCTCTCATTAGAATTGATTTGTCTCTTACACTTATTAATCATCAGAGCTGTTTGTCCATAAACAGCATAACCTTTATTTTTTAGTCTGAATTTGAATCATTGAGGTTAATCATGCACTTTCATCTCTACATGAATGGTAAGTGTAGATTTAAAAAAAAGAGAGAGAGTAGGAAAGACCTGATTGGTTATCAGATTAGTAAACCTCATATAGTACTTCTGTTTAGATTTCAAATATTTGGCGTTCAGTGATTTTCTGATTTATAAGTTTCTAGCAGCAAATCTGAATTTATCTTTTATCTTGATACATGAATTTGTTGCTGCAGCTTATTTCACTTGTGTGATCTAATCAGAACAAGTCTGTGAATTTTATCATGACAAAAAGTGCA
Organism: Stegodyphus mimosarum; assembly: GCA_000611955.2. Classification (NCBI taxonomy): domain Eukaryota; kingdom Metazoa; phylum Arthropoda; class Arachnida; order Araneae; family Eresidae; genus Stegodyphus; species Stegodyphus mimosarum. Next base: position 255,619 of record KK118620.1, read on the forward strand.
ATATTGCATTGGTACTTCATTGTTATAGTGCCCTCAAGGTGGAATAGCTAATCAATCGAAATATATTTCCAAGATCTGACTATGTGTTCTTATACATCACCATGTGATCATATATTAGCACCAACTGTGTGTTCTTATACCTCGCAATGTGATTGTATATTAGCACCAGCTGCGTGTTCTTGTACCTTGCTATGTAATCATATATTAGAACCATTTTGCATTTTTGCTGTTGCCCCGAGTTCTCGTATTATTTGTTTTTGATGAGATTTTCGAATTTCCATTGTTTATTAGTCCAAAGGGGCTTTGTCCCTGAAGGACTATTGTTTTCATTTTATGACAGAAACATTAAATGTCAGTTCACTTTTCAAATTGTTGCCCCAAATATTGCAGCTGTGTATTATATTTAAAGAAATTAAATAATGAAGAATGTGCATAAATGTATGTTTCTCGCTTTGTGATAAAACGACGATACCTAGAGTTATCAAATTTTGAATGACGTAATCCTGCTGCGAATATGGGCATCTGGAAGCCTAACTTTGGAATTTGTTTTATTATGGATTTTGTATTTTGTAAAACTTTAATGAATTTTTCATTAACAGACTCAAGGATTTCAAAGTGAGCAATGACAACATTGTACAGAAAAAACATTTTTATCTTCAGCGAGTGAGACTGTGTATAGGAATTTCTAAAGATATGGTCATTTTGAAATTATTTTGCAATATTGCTCTTGAACTGAATTTTATGGTTTTTTAAGTCCGAAGAACACAATATTTAATAAATAAAGGTAACACACAAAATGTTTAAAAAACACTCCTTTAGACGTAATTTAAAATCTGAAACCTTTCAGATTTTCTTTTTTTTTTTTTTTAAAATTTTTTCATTGCCTTTTTTTTTTTGTGTGTGAATATGATGTTAACAAGCTTTAATTTATCAAGTAATGAGGTGAATGTCATATCATTTTTTCAAGAAAGAGGTCTTTTACCTGATAAAGGAGTGTATGAAAATGACAACAACATGAAACTTTCTGTTAACAGTGAAACCATTTAGAAGTGTAATGTTGAAAATTGGTTCAGTGGTTCCATAATATCATTTGTTACTGTTATTAGATTTATGCATTCCTGGGCAGAGGAGTTGATGTCCATGAAATGGTGTAATAAACAACTTAATATGTGTGAAAGTGCTGCAGTTGATTGGAATAGTTACATACAATAAAATTATAATAAGGATTCTTTAAAATATTTTTAGGAAATGACATTTTTACATTCGAGTATTTTGTTGTTTATTTTTACATTTGTGCTTCATGATCTTGGCATAAATCTAATATCACCAAATATGGTTGAGAGCCGCTATAACTAAGAAGTACCATTGCATCTTTCTTGAGCACCATACAAGTGGCAGTATGGTAGAACAACTCCATCTCTAATTTGATAGGTCCACCCCGGGGAATATGTTTAAATGTCTTCCATCTCTCTTCCTCTACAACCAAACCTGCCGAGAGTCTCATCATGCATTTTGAGTGCACAACAGGCGTACAAATACCCTTGCCTTCTCTGGAATTCAAACCCGAACCCAATAAATGATATGCCAACTAGGAGCATTAACCAAATATGAACCATCATATGTACATTAACTGCTAACATGACTTACAAATTTAGATAACTTCAATGATTTAAATTTCCCATGAGAAACCTCATTTGTTACTTAACATGGGGATCAGTAGCTGCCATGTCTGTTAGCCATGCCATTAATGGTGCCTTGTATTTTGATTACAAATACCTTGCTAGTAAACATATAGCTGTCATATAAATATATAATCATACTGTGGCCATATTTTATCTTTTTCTGTTTGTCAATTTCTAATTACTTTTTTCTCCGGTTTCATAATTATATGCCTGTTGGATATGCATATAAAAACAGGAATTATCCCCTTCTTCATGATCACAGGATGTTTCTTATGCTAATTCCCATAATCCATCACTAAATATATTATGAAGGTGTAAAATACATAAGTGCAGTATTCATAAAATAAGGAAAATGGTTTGAAAGAAATGGCATTTACAATTGCTTTACAGTATAATATTATTGTACTTGATTTATGATTGCATCATATCGAGAGTCTTGCAAAGACTCCCACTTACTCAATATTCCATATATTAATTTGATTATAAATTTTTAATTTCTAAAATTTTGAAATAGCATATTGGTTTACTAACTCTCTAACCGGCAAGGCCATATATATACAGCCTAGAATATTTTTTGTAATATCTGTAAGAACGTATATATACGCACATATTAAAATATGTCAAAGAAATTAAAGCAATATATTAAAAGTACACAAATCCAGGTGTAAAATACCAGGAGAATTTTTGCATTAAATTCAACAAAATATTTTTTATCATAGTAGTTTTGGGAAATTTCTGCTTTCTTAACGAAAACTCTGGCTGGTCAGAGGGTTAATAGCTAGATTGTAATATTGTCCAGCATTGCTTGATTTCAAACTCAGTTTGCATGTGGGCCAAATACACAATCTAATAACAACTGATCGACCAGAATTTTTTTAAACGAAATTTTGATTTTTTATCAGTAAAATAAAAATTATTTCACCTAAATTTTAAATTTGGCTTACTAAATATTTATCAAAACAGGCATAAATGATAATAATAATAATGCAAAATTCAATTTTCTATCTGAAATATAAAGCCTGCAAAACACTTTTGTTGCTTTATAATTCAAATGTAGTGACAGCTAAATATGAAATATTTAGACTGAAATCTGTTTAAATTAATTTTAATGTGTTTAATTAATCATTTAAATGACTTAACTTTTGGCTTGAATTAAAAATAAACAAATTAGGAAGAAGTTTTCCAAAGATGGCAAAACTTGAGAATAAATAATGACAGCCTAGTCTTTCGCTTATTAATTGAATTTTTCTTCTCTGCATAAATAAAGATAAATATGTTTGTATGTAAATAATTATAAACTTTTTTATTTCTTATAGTTTGATACTTGATAGCATTTCTGTTCTGATAAAGTTTGTAAACTTGGAGAAAAACTATAAATTATCTTCCATCACTTGTAGTAGATGCTCATTGGTCAACCGGCTTCATTTCTTATTTAATATCAAATGTGAAGAAAAAAATTGTTCACATAGAAATGTATTTCCAAACAAAGTGATTATTCTTAGTGGAGAAATTTGTAACTGAACATATTTATTTTTTGACAAATACAAATAAAGGGTAATCATATCTGTATCTTCTAATCTTTGACTAAGATTTATATGACTTAGTAAATTAATTAGCTTGATTTACAGATTTTCTGGTACATTATTCACATTCATTTATAAACAAAATGATAATACTGTAAATTTGGCTTCAAATAACTAAAATCTTAAAATCTTTGCAACACAGTATTTACAACAAATACATAATTTAAATGCAATCATGAACCACTTAAAACTGCTTCAAGGGTAGCATGTGACCCGTGGACTGTCAGTTTGAGACCACTGACCTATACAGTGTAAACAATGTAAACATACTTTGATTGCCATGTTATTGTGATTACAGTTCTTATTTATGCATATGAATGTCCATATGTTTTCCTGTTCTATTTGAAAATTACTTATAATATTTCTTGGAAATTTCAACCTGCTCCATTCCACTTCTCAGTAACGAAGAGGTTGAAAAAGTCAGCTTGCTGCTGTCGATTACCACTAGCATTCCTTTATGTTGCTAGCCATTAGCAGGTTTGCCTGAAGATTTATGGCTGTACTCTAATGTAAGCTGTGCTTTCAGTTAGTTCATTCTGGGCAGCTTCTCAATTTGTATCCAGCTTAGAGTTAGGTACAAAGAAAGTGCGGGTGAAACATGCCTAACAAGAAAAAAAAATAATAATAATATGATAATGGATATGAAATCAGATTACTTAAGAAACTGCACAAAGGAAATTATTAATAAAACTGCCATTGATATAGGTATTGGGCAAAATATTATGAATTAACTCATCCCATCTTCCGTAAAACTTGAGGTTTTCTGTAACTCATTATCCTCTCGGAGTCTGTGGGATTCTACTGAACATGGTTACAATCTCAGGTTGCTAACAAATTACCACCTATCAAACAGATACCTTTATTTTCTCAAAACTGGAATTTCCAAACTTGTGAAAGGTAGGCTTTGGCTCTGTAAAATCTTTTTTTTTTTTTTTTTTTTTTTTTTAATTTTTTTTTTTTTTTTTTTTTTTTAAGTCTTGTTTTCAGATAAATATATGATTCCAAGATTATATAAATGCAAAGCTTTTAGACTTTATAAAGTTCAATGAGAGGTCAAACTTCTTGTCGTATATAAATAAAGAAGTTATTTTGACTGTTTTTCATACACAGAAGCAAGCCAAAAAAGACTTATGTTGAAAAGCTTTGAAATATTTGGACTGAGAGAAGATAGGAAATTGGAAATATTCAATATTGTCAAAACTGATTGAAACTGCTTTTGTGGACCAAGTTCATTTAATTGCATGGGTGATATTGTCAAAATGAAGAACATTCTTGAACAGTGATAGCTTAGATGCTGCACAGATTGGAATATTATTTATTCTCATTACACAAAACTTTGTACAAAACTTTTGGGTGAAGTAATCTGCCTGATGATACATCCATAAAGGTTTTAGGAGTAATTTGTTTTATAAGTTTACCAAAATTCTTTGCATTGCATGAGCCATTCTTTTCTTCTTAGCACTTTCTCCAGTTCTCCAACACCTATTAAAATACATACTGCAAGTTCTAATCTAATACTTAAATAGTTGATTCAAAAGCCATTGTCTACATCAAAGTATCTTGCTTATCATATTGAATTTTTAATTCATAGCAAAGAAAAAGGTAAATGCAGTAATTACTAGAAAATAACCCCTTCCAAAAAAATAAATAAAACAATGCTTAGTTTAGCAGTTATTTTTAAAAAATGTTGAAAAGCCAAACAGATATGCCTGATGTGTTGAAGTATGATTAATTTATAATGAATTAGAAAAAAGGGTACTTGCACATTAATGCAGCCGCATTGGTGCAATTTGGTGATATTTTGCAGATGTAAAGGTAGAAGTAAAAAATTGGTTTGCACTCTTTTTTAGCAGAATTTTCAAATTATTGATATCTATTGTAAGCCGGTAGACATTATTAAGAAAACATACTTTAGGAATTTAAAGTGCAAATTTGAATTATTAAATAAATATTAAATGATACATTAAAAAAAAACTTGTATTCTTTCTCAAACCTTTTGTGTGTGCATGTGCTATTTTTCTTCTGAAGTGCACACTGATCTATTTTGTCTGTAAAAAACATCAGAGAATTGTGGAGACTCGGCTTTATGCAGTCCTCAGCTGTAGTGGCTATTGAGGAAAATGCATTTGCTCATTTTTCCCATTAAAAAATGTTCAGCAAAATTCTGTATTCGTGCAGAAATTTCACTGCAGTTTCTTCTGTTGCTGCCAAATTCCACAAGCTTATATTTTAAAACTAAGACAAAAAATATTGTGATTTGTTTATAAAAAACATTGGAACTTGGAGTACAACAAAAAGGAATGTACATGAAAATGGCAGTGTCACTTGAGTGAAAAACTATTTTGAGCATGGTTGCCAGAAGAATGGTATACATAGGGCACATTCTGAAAATTTGGCAACTTTTACTAAGGTGGTTACATTAATACGTAAATACCAATTTTTTTTTATAGTAAAATAGTTTTAAAATATGTGTGTATGCATGTAAATATGTCTTTCACGTCAATGTTCTGAATTATTTGTAAGCATGCAGATTTTAACTGCACAGTACTTTATTTGAAATGAAGTTGCAATCATTTCTGAGTAAATGTCATAACCAGAAAAAATTTAATATCATGGTGACTTTGCTTGTGACTATCAAGTAAAAGGCTTATATTTTATTATTAAAATTACTCCTACAATACATTTTCAATTTTTCTTATTATAATATGTTTTAAGCAATATTTTAAATTGTTTCTGCATTTGAAATTATTTTTAAATGCACTTTAAATAAAATTATGGTATATTTTTATTTAAGCTAAACATGTTGATAATGCTGTCCCGTCTACAAGTGGAGAAGGCACAAGTAAATCACTTGGGAAGTATGTACTAATCTTATTGCGACATTTTCTTGACTTCTATTGGTAACTTTTAACTGCTTTAAATGTTATTACTGGTTATATGCTCTGTTGAACTTTTTTTTTGTGTGTTAAGTGCATCATAACTGAAGACCAATTAATTTTATATTAAAAAATGTTTATTAATATTTTAAATAGTTGCAAAAATCATACTTTATATTTATTTATATTTTGTTTATTCGTCATTTATTATAATCGTTTTAAATTTTATGAAAATTATCTGTCAATATGCATTACATATGGCATTATATAGTCATGCTTTGTATCAGATTGTTCATCATCCTATGATTTAATTGTCTGTAAATCACAGGATAAAAAAATCTCATCATCTCAGTTAAAAAATGTGCTGTGCAAATTAAGGAAAATATAATGGTTCTTAAGATATAAAGCATGCACCAAGAGAGAACGGTAATATAGTTAAATATAGCTGTCAAAATGTAGCAGGTATCATTTTCTGATGGCAAGGCCAAATGATCATGTTCAAATTTGGCTAATATTTCCATGCTGATACAGTGCTTTAATCAAGAACATAGGTTTTACATCACTTGTTAGCTGTATAATAAATCTAATATCATAAATATAATGCTCAGTATCCCTGGGCTGTCAGCACAAAGTAGCTAAAATTGTAAAGCACTGATAGTTCATCCCAATTTTATTTTTCAGCTGCTAAATAGGTTGGTTGCATAGCACTTTTGTAGCTTTTCTCATCCACAATCTAAATATGAACTCATTTCTCTTAGCAAGTTCTTCAGAATCGGGTCTTTATCCTCCTAGGCAGAGAGACTGGAAATGCATTGTTATAATTAAGAAGACCTTTCTCATTATAAGATAATCTAAACCAAACAATTTTCTATGCAAATATATACACAGTATATCTACAACATTTTAGGACTAAATTCATACAAAATTGTTGGAAAAAGTAATATTTTTACTCCTTAGCCATCAATATACATGCAATCCTAATAAGTCTGTACAATACTTGGCCCATTCATACAGCTGCTTGATTCCTTTGTAAAACTTTTCTTTTGGAATACTATTTAAGTCTCTGGTTACAGTTTTGTGAATCTCTAAAATCTTATTAAAATAATGACCTTTTAGATAAGATTTCACTTTAGGGCAGTGCCAGTCCTAGGTATTTTGATGCCCAGTGCTCTGTGGGTTCTAAATTCAAAAATTTTTGCCATCTTAAAACTTTTAGATGTGATGCTTTTCTGAATTAGAAAAGTGTGCTCTTGTTGCAGCTGCAGTGGTTCTGGTGCTGGACACACTTTAGGGAAGAGAAAGTAGTCTGCAGGTGCCAAATGTAGTAGATAAAGCAGGTGGAGAATAGTAACACTTTTCTTTGCTAGACACGGCTTAATGGAAATGAAATTTTGTGGTAATGTATTGTTGAACAGCAAAAACCAGTTATTAAGTATAACTTCTTTAAGCTTTATGCTCTGAACCATCTTCAGAAGTCTGTCCATTACATTTCTATAAAGTATATAGTTGACCATCTGTCCTTCAAGAATAAGCTCTTTGTGATTTTATCCCTTTCCAATTATAACAGTTCATCAGTATACTCTTTACTCAAGTTTTCAGAAGCTGGAGTTTCTGTGGCCATTGTGAACCATCTACAGCCCAAGCAGATGATTACCATTTTATGTCAGGATAATAAGGAAAGCACTAAGATTCAACTCACAGTCACAGTTTGTTTGAATTTCAATTTGCATCATATAATATGTAAAAATTCAGTGTTCTTCGCTCAGCATGTGACGGATAAAACTATATATATATATATATATATATTTCCAAGATCTGCATAAATTTTGTGAGCAGGGTCTTCATTGAAATCTAGTTCATCAGCTGTCATTCAAAGAGGTAATATCCATTTAAGCCTGGGAAGGGCAATTACAATCATTATCAGCATCATAACATTCATCATGATATTATCTGTGCTAATAAAAAACATTAAATTGTGCTAATGGTGATCCTTGTGGTTTACTCAACATTTAAAAGGTTGATTTGATGCTTTATAACAAAACTTTATTACTATTCTCTGCTTATCCTTCAAATCCATGGGAGCACATATGCACCGGATAAAAGTAAATAACTGATTGCATAGAAAACTTTGTTCATAAGCAAATAACATTTTATGAAAAGCAAGTTGAGATGCCGCAAGAACAAATGCAGTCAATTATTGTTTGGCAGATATGTTGGAATTTGTTAAAAAATATAATAAGTCCTAAAACTTTATAGATGCATCTGCCATCTTCATATGTTAATTTTTTTATGAAGTTATGTGAAGACACTGGAATAACAATATTTGAAGCCTTTGGCCACCTTTAAATTAAATGTGTTGTCCTTATCTCATATTCGTTGTTGTGAGGCCCCATGATTTTACATTTATTAATGTTATTCAAAGGCTGTTGTTTTCCTTTTATTTTAGACAGAGTTTGTTTTTGTAGTTAGGTAACAGTAAGAAAGATAGGAATAATGTTTTGATTTCCTAAAGTGTCTAAGTAAATAAAGTTTTGGCTTTCTTAAGCAAGAAAATGTAATTGTTTATTTAAAATATTTCCTTACAAGAGTTATGGAATGGGGTCAGATTTAATTTAATAGCAAGAACGACTGAATGAAGTAATATTCAGGTAGATTCAACGCAATATTAGTGGTGAATCGGGACATCATCTCACTGGATTTTTTAAGGTAAATACAGTTAAACTTTTAAGCGTGGAATTATTAATAAAGAAATGCTTGCCTGTTAGAGCCGATTTTACTAAAAGTTTTTATGCCTTGAGTGATTTATTAAATCGGGAAAAACCTAATGAGGTAGAAATTTGATCAAATTTTGCTAGTTTAAAAAGGATATATGCTCAGCTTTCTAGTTTTGATTCTGAAATAAATAATTTATTATTTGCAGATTCTGATGCATAAAAATATGAGCATGAGTGTTTGATTATTGAAAAATACAATAAGAAGATAGTATTACAGTAAAAGTAGACATTTACCAGTGAAATTAAGGACTGGCTTGCCTTTTGGAGCCAGTTCCAAAGAATTCATGAAGATGAAAATGTAGAAAATGAAGACAAGTTTCAGTATTTAATACAGTGCATGTCTGAAGACATAAGAGCTCATGGTATTGTTAACAGTTGTCCACCATCAGATGAAAATTATAATAAAGTGGAGAATGCTTAAAATCTCATTTTGGTCGAGATGAATTACTTATTTAGTTTTACATATGAGAACTGTTAAAGTTAGTCGTAAAAAATGCTAGAAACAATAACCTAAAATTAGACACTGTTAGACTGTATGATAAACTAGAATCCTATTTGAGAGCTCTGGAATCTAATAGTTTGACATCGGATAAATATTCTGCCATGCTTTTCCCTCCTGTTGAATCTTGCATACCGGAGGACATTTTTAGAGTGTGGTTGCAAAATCTGACAGTTAGTACACTGGATGAGTCAGCAGAGAATCCAAACAGTGAAAAGTTAAAAGGCTTGTTACTGTTTATGAAAATGGAAGTAGGAGAGGAGCGAGTTATCTTAGTGAAATCTAGGTTTTCACATAAATATGAAAAAGGGAAGAAAGAAAAGATGACTAAAGCTCTTAATCAACCGACAGCTGTACACTTATTTTCTGGAGTTTTCGAAAAGAGAAGACAGAGCTTGTGTATTTTGTGAAAAAGCACACGAGATCAGAGATTGTTTTATGGCTCAAACTCTGAATTTCAAGCAGAAACAAGATATTTTAAAGGATAAGAAAGTCTGCTTTATATGTTAAAAAACTGGACATCGATCAAATTTGGTTTTAATGTGTCCAGAGCTGAAAACCAACAAATTAATTCTCTTAAATCTAAAGAATCAAAACCAAGTGATAATAATCTATTAAGTCTTATCGATAGTGGTTCCCAACATTCATACATATTGAGGGCAACTATGGGTATGGAACCAACTGGTAACAGGTTTTTGATTCACACTTTTTTTGGAGGATTAATGACAGAAATGAAGGAGCATCGTCAATATGAACTTGATATTGAGTCCTTAAACAATAAATTTTCCTGTAAGATAGAAGCTGTAGACCAGTCTATTATTTGTGGAAAAATTCCTCAACTAAAGAAAGGAGCATCATGGGAAAAGGAGTTAAAGGAAAAGAAGATATGGAAAGGAAGTGATTATGGAGAGAATTTTTCCGATATTGAGATATTGATTGGAGCTGATTTTTGTGGTCGTTGTTTATGGGGAAACTCATCATCTTAACTGTGGCTTAGTCGCCTATGAAATGCTTTTTGGTTAGCTGATTATGGGGAAAATGTGTGATGAAAATCCTGTTAGCACCTCTGCAAACTTAATCATCTCTGTACTGATAAAAAATGCATCGATTGCTGGTCTGTGGAATTTGGATACTCTAGGCATCGGAGAGCCTGTCAAAATAAAATCTAAAGAAGAGACACATCAATTAGTTATGCAACAGTTCCAGTAAACGTTGAGAAGGGATAAAGATGGTTGGTACATTATCAAGCTGCCTTGGTTAGAATAGGAGATTCTGAAGGAAAATAAGTTGGTTGCAGAGAGCAGGTGTGCATGAACTGCAGAGAAACTTATTAAGGAAGGCAGATATGCGGATTATGATGCAGTTTTCAAGGAATGGTTAGCGAAGAATATAGTTGAACAAGTACCACCTGAGGAAGAAAATAAAATTCCATGCCATTTTTTACCCCATCGAGGCATTTTCAAGAAAAACTCCACCACAAGCGTTTGACATGTTTTCGATGCCTCTTGTATATCCGGTCATTCTCCATCACTCAATGATGTTCTAGAAAAAGGACCAAACCTCTTGGAGAAAATCCTTCCACTACTACTGAGGTTTCGGGAAAGATCAATTGGTATCATTTCAGACATAAGAAAGGCCTTTTTACAGATTTCTGTTGTGGAAGAAAATCAAGACTATTTGAGATTTTTGTGGTTGGGAGAATTTTGAGAAACGAAAATTTAAAATTTATCTACATAAAAGAGTAGTCTTTGGACTCACATGCCGTCCATTCCTCTTAGCTGCAGTCATTAATTTTCATTTGGAGGAGCACAGTTGCCATGATGATTTTTCAGCAACTGTGCTAAGTTAAGAAGTGCTTTTTATGTGGATAATTGTGTAATATTTGTATCTGATAAAAAGGAACTATTGCAATTTGTACATGAGGCTAAATGAATTCTAGCTTCAGCAAGTTTTGATGTACATGAATGGGAATATACTTCTTTAACAGGAGATAAAAGGGAAAAGGATTCTCCTGTTCTTGGATTATTTTGGAACAGAAATAAAGATGTCCTTTTTTGTAACTTAGAAAATGTTTCCTTTGAAAAAGAACCTGTGACAAGAAGAAATATTCTTTCAGCTGTCAACAGTATTTTTGATCCCATTGGAATGTTGTGCCCAGTAACCATCTGCATGAAGATGCTAATACAAGAAAGCTGGACTCTTAAATTAGGCTGGGATGAGATATGTTCTGAAAGTGTTTGTAAAAGGTTTTCACTGTGGACGGAAGACCTTCATTTATGATCAGAAATTAAAATTCCTAGGTATGCTGATTGTGATGGTTTCCGAGAAGGATTAAGTCTTCATACTTTTGTAGATGCTAGTAAATCTGCTTACAGCGCAGTTGTATTTCTTCGTAAAGAAAATAGTGATGAAGTCAAAGTTCATTTAATTCAAGCTAAGAGCAGAGTTGCTCCCTTGATGAAAGCAACAATTCCCAAATTGGAACTGTTAGCTTGCATTATATCTTACATTAGATGAGAAATGAATTTGACAGAAGTCCCAACAACATGTTGGACGAATTCTTCAACAGCTTTATTTTGGATTAGGAATGAAGATAATTGGCATACTTTCGTTTAAAATAGAGTTAATTCGATGTATCACTTCAGTGGGTTCATGGAAATATATTCCTGGCAGTCATAATCCGGCAGACCTCCCATCCAGAGGTTGTTCTCCAAAATTTCTCCATCGAAATGGTGGGAGGGACCAGAGTGGCTAAAGCAGTCCAAAGACAACTGGCCCAAATCTTTTCACTACAGGTTCAAACCAATAGTGAACAAGTTTACGAAGAGCAAAAGAAGGGAGAAACTGCTTTAGTTAACGCTTCTGTGTCAGACGAGTGATGGTACTTACAATAGTTTTCCAAGTATTCAAAGATTTTGCGACTAGTAGCCTGGACATTACATTTCTGCAATAACTGTAAAAATTCTGAGACTATAATGAAGGGAGAGTTGTCTTCACAAGAAATTGAAAATTCAGAAAAGATACTTATGAAAGCTGTTCAAAAGGAAGCTTTCAAGGGAAAGCCTACAGGTGACAAATAAAAAACCCTTAATGTTTTCTTAGATGATGATGATGAGGTTAAAAAACAAATATTATTCGAAGAGAAGATGAAGAAAACTTCTTAAATCCAATTGTTTTGCCTTCAGATCATGAATTGGTGAAAAAATTAATTTATGAATGTCACCTGAATCTGCTGCATGGAGGAGTTATCTCATAAAACTACCAGTACGGGATGATTTTAGCTACTTGATCCTTGCTTTTCCTAATTTTTGAAAGCAAATTTCAAATTCACCTAGACTGTGTTTGATCACCAAGCAGACACTCAAACTGCTTACTTGATCTAGATGCCATAGGAACACGTATTCTTTTAAGATTTCTGTATAAAAAATTGGGGACGATTCCTGCAGTATGTCTCATTTCTAACTGGTTAAAAGTAATTTGAATCACTTTCTGATTTTGTGTACCCAAAACATAAATAAACATATGTGTGCCATTTTGAATTTAAGAGCTCTTAAATTTTCGTGACAGATATGTATACAAGTGTGTAAGTTAGTTACTTGACTGTGCTGTTGTTAAAAAGACAAGTTTTCTTTTTAGATCAATAACAATAGCTGTATCCTTTTTTTTTCATCTATAATTAAATGATAGGTTACAAAATTCATAATTATTCAATACAAATTATTACCTCTGACCTGAGAGCAGAATAAAACTTGGTATTATGTACTGTACTATAAATAATATTGAATCGCAAAGACTACTTATTCTCTGATTAAAATATAAATTGAAAGATGATAATTTTTTATTAAACTTAGTAAAGAAGTAACATTTTAGCACTTTGCAGTTGGTCAAAATAGTACATAAAAAATAACCTAAATTTAAATACCCTCTTTTTAGTTTCAATTCTAAGAACTTTTTATGCAAATATTGACTTTTTTTATTACAAAATTCACATCCAGCTTTGGTATCTAGAAATAAATAAAAATATTTTCTGCACTTTATATATTTTTTAATAAAACAAAGTATGCAAGACCAGTAGAGAAAAAAAATAAGTATTCATTAATACTCATAAGATTATTACAATACTTAAGATACTTTTTTGTGCAAAAAGTGTAAATCTTCTGTAAATTATGTAACAGTTATAATAGACTATAGGATGTCAGACTTTTGTATGTTAGGGTAAACTTATGTGGAAATTATTATTATGACATCCTAATTACAAATGGTTGGAACATTTTTTAATAAGCCAGCATATGTAAATATGTGTACATCAAATTTGAACGTGTATTTTTTATATAATGCATTGCATGCTATATTTAATTACTGATTTGTACATATACTGTGATACTTTTTTATATCATCTGCATATACTTAGATCCTAAAAAATTTTAAATCTGTTCACGAGACCCAGTTCAGAAGCCTCTGATAGGCTATTTTGTCAGGGAACCATCAAAAATGCATTTTGTCACCTTCAGCATTGCAGTGATCTAATTCATTGTAAGTGTAGAGGTCTTGCAATTTATACATTGAATAATGTTTATTGTGACATATTGTTGTGTAAAGTTTTTTATGTACTGCAAAATAATGTGGTTATATAATGCTATTTGATGGACTTTGTTTAGGGCTTTCTGTGACGATAAGGAAGTTCAAGTCAGGAAGTTTTAAAATATGAAACCCTTGTCCAGGGCCTGCACCAGACAGCAAAATTTTTAGAATTGAGAGAAGCATCCAACAACAAAATTTAGAGATATAAGAATTTTTAAAATTTAGGGGTGGCATAGGGTAGCAAAATTATGGGGCAGTAAATTTTTTAGAACTGAAGAAAACAAAATATGGGACCTGTAGAAATTACACTGAGTGGCAAAATGGCCACCACCACCCCTGCACCTGACCTGAGTATGCTGTTGTACATAGCATTTGGGCACTAGAGTACATATATTTATTTATTTATTTATTTAATCAATGTTTAAAATTCCAGTTATGTTGCTCTTTCTGTATAGTGAAGCAAGTATTTCTAAATAAATTGAAGTTCAATAGTTGCAGTTCATATATTATTTTTATATGAATTTTTCCCCCATAGGGAGATAAGCATCCGTGTGATTGATGATTGCAAAAATGTAGAAGAAACATTTTCTTGTGCCTATGACTTATTAATTAACAAAATGCCATACTTCAAAGATTGCTTGGATTCTGAACCTGAAGGAGAACTAACGATATCTGTTCACTGTGATATTGTAGTATTTAGGAAGATTATGGACTATATTACTGCAGATTCAACATCTGGAACTAAAAAGTTTAAATTTGGTGAGTTCTTCCTTATAACTTCTCAATTTAAAAACAAAATGGTTTCATTAAATATAATTCATATTATAGATATATTTATATAATATTTATCAAACTAATAAAGTTAATGAATCTCATAATGTGAGTATCAATTACTAATTTCAAAGAATAATCTTCAATATGAATGCCTTTATTGAAGGAACTGCTAACACATTTTAAATGCATTATAGTATGAATTATTTATTAAAATAGAATTTTTAAAAAACTTATAATTGTATATCTAATTTTAATTTTTTTCATGTAAATTGTATGAAATTTATTTGAAACAATATAGAAATAAAATATATAAGTTTATATGATAGTAGAAATTGTAATTCATACACAGTTACATCAACCAAATAAACTAATTTCATTTATACTAGTATAATGTTTTCCCTAACAAAATGTGATGTGTTATTAAACAACTTTAACCCTTTGAGGGGCAGTATATAAAATAACTTAAATTGCGGTAAATCTTACATGAATTATAACTTATGGACCCTAAGAACACAAAATTGAGTCTTGAAAAAAAATCTAAAGTGAAATCCTGAATTCTGAAGGCCAGTATGTATTTTATACCAGTACCCCTCTAAGACATTTTTTTTTCTAGGTAACTACTAATTGTTAATTTTTGTTTTTTCATCTATTTTTGCATACTTTTGATGTGCATCTATAGATCTGGGTGCTTGAATATAGTTACATAAGTTTGAAGTAAAAAACTTTTAAAATTGTAAAAATAAAATTTATGTTTTTATGCACTTTGATGGTGCCATCCAGCTGAATGTTCTTATGTAAAATATGGGTGAAAAGCTTTTGAAAGTGATTTAAATTCAATATTATTATTTTATGAAAAAAAATTAGCAAATATACCACTGCATGTGTAAACCGTATCATGCTGTAATTCAACTAAATTTTAAAAAAATAAATGAATAAATAACTAGAGTGGCATTTTAAAATGACTTTTTTTTATTATTTACCATTAAATTAAATTACTATTATGAATAATAACTAGTCAGAGACTAACGTTTTTAACTTTACTTGTCAGTCGTGCTTTTCTCACATTTTGTTGTTTATGTGTGCAGATATTATTAACTGAATGTTTTGGAGGTTACTTGTCAATAATTATAGTTTGTAAGTAAGCTGCCACTGTTTTGAAGACAGTTTAAAAAATATGTATATAACATAAATGTTCTTTTCACTGTGCTTCTAATAATTTTGTATAAATGAATACTGGAAAGTAATTCTTTGCTCATCTCTCTATCATCAAATTAAAATTCAGATAAGTTGCCATTTTACCATTAGAGTAGGATTTTTATTCCTTAGAGTTGGAAAACTGAGAAGATTGTAATATACTGATTTAGGATGTGATTCATGATGATTTAAATGCAGTTGATGATAATCTGGATGTGATTTCTGGTACTTACCTGCAATATACATTTGTTTAATCTTTCGAGGGAAGATTATCATTAGATAAATAACTTTAGAAGTTTTCTAAGAAATAAAAAAAAATATTTTTTTTACTGTATTTCTTTTTAAGAGATTTTTTATAGTTTTTTGCTTTAAGCTTCCATATGATTTCATTATTAGCAAAAAATTATTTTTTCTATACTGATTTATTAGATTTCACATTTTCTGTATTTTGTTGTTATTTAAAATCACTACTTGCAAATATCGATTATATATAATAAGTCTTTTGAATCTCACAGATCCCAAATATGCAATACATTTGCTTGTATCAGCAGACTTTTTACAAATGTCAACTTTGGTTGAAGAGTGTTTAAATTATTGCCATAGGCATATGAACAGTGTAATTGAGAATAATTGTCCAATTGGTGCGCTAAATGATGATCTCTTAACTAGGTAAGTTTTCTGACTTATTTTGCTGTTCTTTTCTTATTTATCAGTTCATAAATATAATAACCTTAGCATAATTTTTCAGGCTTGCTTTGTTATTTAATCATCGAGAAGTTGAATCTTTAAAAGATCCTAGTGGCAGGATTAAAGAGTGAGTATAATAATGTACTGCAATCCGATCATTATTATCAATGAATTAAAAAAACTCTTTATCCAAATTAAAAATATGCTTGTAATTTTTAAGTTTGCAGGTCTTATATTCTAAAATTAAGTATAAACTTTCTTAACTGTAGAAAATTATATAAAATATTACTGGAGCGATTGCTGAAGCCTGATGCTAAACTTCCTAATCAACGAATTGTGGCTAAACTTATGAAATGTAGTTTATGTGATCAAGTATTTGCTACAAAACTGCAAATGTTCATTCCATGCAAATCTAAAAAGTGAGTTTTTTTTCATCACTTTTTTAATATCATGATTAGAAACATATAACTAATAAAGTATTGCACTATCTATGAACTTTTAAAATTTTGAAGCTACAGCTAATTGTAGTTGCATTTTAATTTGAACTTTCCTTTTGCAAGTACAGTTTATTTGCATTTGTGTGCAAGATTAAGAGGATTTGCACATTTTGTCAAATTTCTGAGAAATAATGGATAGATTTCAATGAAATTTGGTATGAATATCTATTTGTAACAGAGAAAGAGATGTAATATTCAAAACTCATTTTATGTGTACATTATTATCAGTAAAGCTCTTAGTATAGGGATGTCCAAAATCCACATTGTGATATCAAACTAAAAATGAGTCTAAGGGTATGGCCTAATATAGGGTATGGCCCTTTCTCACAGCCAGACAGGTTGCAGCTTATAATGGCATACTTCACAGGAGTAAGTTGAGGAGTCTTAGTGGCAGTTTATCCCACTGTTTGCAGCAATGTAGGTTTCAAATTCCAGATGGTTCTTGAAGGGGATGGCGAGATGAAATTGCCTTCCCAAGAGCATTTCAGACATGCTATATACGATTAAGGTCAGGCGATCTACATGGCCAATCCATGTAGCAAATATCCTTACTCTTCAGGTGGCCATCAACCACCTATGTAGATGAGTGTTGTTGTCCATTATTAGGAACCCAGGGCCAGCTACACCCATTAAAAGTCAAACATAGGACTCTAAGATCTCTCTGTACCTCGTGGTAGTCAGGGAGCTCTTATCAAACAGATGCAGGGGTGTGCAGTTATCCATCATAATGCCTGCTCAAACCATTACACCCCTACCACCTTTATGATTCTTTTCCCTGAAGAGAGAGGGATGATATTATATTCTAGGCTCACTACAGATACAGGTACACCAAGAATCAGCATCCAGGCTGAATTTCAACTCATTTGTAAAAAATATGGTGCTCTAGTAAAGTCTAGACCAGGTGCACATTATCTTCCCATACTAAACATGCCCTTTTGTGTGCTGCATTGAGTGGGATGCAAACAGCAGGTTTTCTGGCATACAGCCCTATCTTATGAAGCTTTAGGGCAACTGAAGTTCGTGAAACTCAGGTTCTATTGGCAGAGAGAGAGAGAGCTGTGAAGCTGTAGCAATCCTGTCATCATGCTAAAAGTGCCTCATTTATCGTTCTGGATCTTGGTTGACCTTGTCTGGTCGTCTTGTTATGGATCTAGTGTACTGAAACTGTTTTCACAAATTGCAGGCTACACTCAGTGTTACTCTGAACTCTCTAGCCACTTGTGCCTGTGATTGGCCTGCCCTTAATCTGTCAACAATTCTGCATCTCATTCTGTCATCTATATATTCGTGGCTACTCATTTTACATGATGAAATTTACCTAACTCTTGCAAGAAAGACAACAAATGTTATGAATGAATACAAGTGCATAAATCATTGAAATCTTCTTGTATGCTTATATCCCCTCCACAATCATAGTTCTGCAGGCACACATGTGGACACTTTTGTATTCGACTCATATTTATATGTTGCATATTTGCATAATTCTTCAGCAGCATTATTAGTACCTTTGATTCAATAATTTTCATAAAAAATACATAATTTGCAAATTCTCTTAATTTTGGTTGAATGTACATCAGTAGATAAAATTACAACTATTGCTACATAACATTTATCTTTGCATTACTTTTGTAAGGAAATGTTGAAACTAATGGATTATACTAATGACTAATCTGAAAACCCTGGATGTAGTAAAAAATCAGTACATCTACCAACAAATAAAGTTCTGTCATTTCTAGCAGCTGTGCTTTAAACATTAAACTATGAAATAAGGCTATTGAGGGGGAAAAAAGACAGAACAGGAAAGGAAACTTCAAAAAATTATATTTCAATCTTAAGTTTTTATGTCGATCATTTTATGGTCAATAGGAACGGATTCCCTTTTTCAGTTGTTATTGTTGTTTTATCCATGTATTTCATGAGAGAATGGTTGTCACAGCCTCAAGAAGGTTGTACTTTTCTCCCACCCCAATTTTGAGAGGAGTACCCTGGGTGGTAGTCTGAGGCTCTCCCACCCCTTTCCTCTAGCGCCAAACCACACGAGAAGACTTTCGGCTCGCCATATATATATAGAGTGCCCCCATGCTGCAAAGTCACTATACATTTACAAACATTTCTTTTAAAATATTAACTGGGGAATTGTAATTAGCAGCAGTAATCATTAGTCCTTTGACTGTATTTAAAGCAGAACCACTCAAATGAGCTTTTAAATAGTAAAATTTGTCTACTTTATCTAAAGAATCTTTTTTATGAATGGCAGACTCAAAAATTGTTCCAAAAGGTAAGCCAGTTATTTATATCTCCATAAAATTCCATTAAATTTAATGTAGGTAATTTAATTTGAACAGGCTCAGTGCATTTTGCTTCATTCTGACTGTCGGTACTAAACTGATTATTCACTACTGTTTCAGTAGAGTTGCATTTTAGCTCATGGATTGTATGAAAACTGCATTTAACGACTTTTTGATATTCTTCTGATTTTTCGAATCAGCATCAAATTCTTTGCCTTTAAAGAGAAGTTCTAATTTTGTACCAACAATTTTAAGTGATTTGAAATTATTCTTTAATATTTCTAAATTTTCTTCCAAATCATAAAGTTTTGAATCATAAGTTGTGATGCCAAATCTTTAAGCGATTTTGTTACTGCTTTTCAGAGCTTCTTTTTTAACTTATTTAAATTATCTTCAGACATGTCCTCCAAAATTCAAAATCAATATGTAAACAATAATTGCATATTCTGAAATCTTTATTCTTAACTCGCCATCCTCGCAGGAGATGCCAAAAATATGTAATCTCACCACAGATTTAAGATACTAAAATTCATGATCATAAAGGTTAAAAAGAAATTGTCTTTTTTATTCCAGGGAGATGAATGTAGGATATTTCTTGGTTCCTTTGGTTCTGGGCCTAATAATCTTTGATGAAAGTAATTGAATCGTTTCAGACAGTAATCCTTGGAACAAGTATAAGGAAGGATAAATTATGTACTTGGATGATATACAACTCACTTTTTTAATATATATGCACATTTATGTTACGCTACATTTAGATCTCATGAAAATTAAACATGCGCTGTTCTAGCTCTGGTTCTGTGTAGTAGCTCTACTCTCCTTCTGTGCAATTAGAGTTCTATTTTCTTTTTAAACAATTATTTCTTAAGTTCACTAGAAGGCACTGAGAGTCCAGAGTCCAAATGTCCATCCATGAGTACCGTATATACCCGCGTATAAGTCGACACCGCCACTTCGACATAAAAAATTCGTAGAAAATAAGAAACCCGTGTATAAGTTGGCCCCCCCCTCTTCTGAAATTGATAGAGAAACTTTGAAAAAAATTTTTTAAGTACTACATTTATTCAAAATCATCTGAGGAAAAAAAAAAGTAAATATACGATAAAAAATACCTTGGTAAATAAACAAAATCAAAATCCTTCAACGTCCGATTCATGGTCAGATTCACCAAACATTTCATAGAACTCTTCTGTCGTCATTGGTTCGTCATCATACATATTTTCAGTCTCGAACTCTGTATTGTTACAATCACTACTATAGTCTTTGTCGTCATTTTCACTTTCAAAAACAGCATCATCTTCCATGTCGTCTAGTTCGTTGCTAATACAACATTTTAAAAATGATTTTATAATCATTTCAGAGGGTATTTCGTTCCAAGCATCTTTAACCCACTGAGCAATTAATGTAATATCGGGCCTTTTAATGTTGCCTACCTTTGTAAATGTTGGTCGACCGGAACTAATCCACTCTGCCCAATATTTTCTAACATTTACTTTGAAGGGACTTTGAAGACACTAGGAGTTGAATGACGGATGTCAATCCTCCCGGAATTACGGCCACAGTTGTTTTTAGGTGTTTTGTCACTCTTCAGAAAGTGTCCACGAAAAGAATCATATACTAACAGAGAAGGTTTTTTGAAAGCTGCTCCCAGTCTTTTATCCCACACATTTTTAAGCCAATAGACTGTTCCATTAGCATCCATCCATCCCTTTTCATGGGCGCGAATCAGCACACCTGATGGAAACACAACGGTTTTCGGTAAAGATTTTCTTTTAAAAATGATCAACGGACGAAGCTTACTGCCATCAGCCAAGCACGAAAGAACGACTTCAGTTAAAGTATAAAATTCTGTGATTAGTTCGTCACATAATTTAAGTCATGAAATTACTTCAAGTAAGTGACTTATTTGATAAGTTGTCCAATTTGAGTGCGGGAAGAAAACAACTGCATTATATAAAGAAATTTTTGAACTTCCGATTCTTTTAATTTTTTATGGCCCTGCGTATAAGTCGACCCCCCCCCACACACTTTGAAGTCTTTTTTTTTGTCCAAAATATCTCGACTTATACGCGGGTATATACTGTAATTAGAGAAGGTGAATGTTCACCGAAATCATAGACTGAATATCAGTTCATGTTAGCTACACAGTGATGGGTTGGTTCTTGTATTAGGCTGGCATAGAGTTCAACAGTTTGAAAGGAAAGATGTGGCATGATCTTTGCAGGTAGTTTGTCTTTGTTAATAAGACAAAAAACAATCATTAAGTAGGCAAATCCATTTTAAAATTTAAGGAAGCTTGTTCTCTGAATGCATCGAGGAAGAGAAAAATTGCTCAAATATTTTTTAAATTTTCGGAACCTGGTGCTAAAAATCTAGGGGAGCATATCCAAGGTAATGTGATAATTTTTATGATCTCTCAATAGAAAAAGGTTTCTCATCTTTTATCATTAAATGCTACTTTACTGATTTTAGTCTCCATGCTTTGCTTTGTTTTGGTTAGCTTTTAATATATTTTGTATATTATCTTTAACCTAATTATTATATTATGTATTATATGTGTTTTAATGTTATATTACTATCTCAGGGCAACAATTGGTCCTAGAGGTGAACTCATCTACACTCATAAAAGGTACTTATCATTAATATTATTCCTTAAACTAGTATCCCAAAAAATGAATCAAATGGTGTTCTGTTTACAAGCAGACACTTGAATATGTTTAGCTCTACTTTTTTTAAGTATAAAAAGGGAGAAATTAGATATTTTAAAGGATTTATTGTTATCAATAAAAATATTAAACTTATTTCTTTATGCATTTAAACACTTAAATTGAATAGTGAAGACCAAATCTATATGCATAAAGGGGTGATAATTTCTTTAGTTCTGGCATAGCTTTAGTTGAAAGTTTATCCACTTCATGAGCTGTAGCTTGGATTATGTCCTCTCTGCTTTCCCTATTCTCTTTTTTTTCCTCATTTCCACTACCCCTTCTTTACCCTTCATGTTGGTTTTATCTGTGATTACAGTACATTAACCCTTTCGAATCGAATTGAATTTTAATATTCTGTGAATATTGCATAAAGCGTGACATGTCTGGATCAGTGGCACATATTGTCATAAAAGCAAATAATGCAAATTCAGCCATGATAAAGAGGACCTGAAAGGCAGTAGCAGTGAGTGGATGCAAAAGGAGGGCAAGAGGATCATAAAAAGGACCCGACATCACAAATAAGGAAGGGCTGGTGTGTGTATGAAAAAGCAAGTCAGTAGGTGTAATAAAATATAACAGGCAGTGATTTAAAGTTAGAAATCTCTGCATAGTGTAAAAGAATACAATGCAAAATAAGTGTAATGAAAGACAAAACAAATGCAAAACCAAAAGGAAGGAAAAGTGAAAACTGACTAGGAAGATCTATCTTTTTGTGATCTGCAACAAATGGCTTTAGATCATAAGCCTCTTCAAGTATTTCATAGTTGAAGAGTTCAAGAGCTTTATTGAAGAATTTTGTATTTGTCTTGTTAAGATAGGTTTCAATAGTGTCATGTCTGAGGTCTTCATGAAGTAGGACATATCTGACATAGTAATGTGCATTAGTGATAATACAAAGGAAACAATTTTGAGTTTTCTGTAATTTCAGGAGATCATTTTTGTAGCAGAGGTCCGTGCAGGTGAAGCATAAACTAAAATTGGTCTGATAATGGAGGTGTAAACAAGACTTTTTCCCCCCCCTAAGATCCATACTTTAATGTTTTCCAACAATGGGAATTAGACTATTGATAACCTTATTTGCTTTGTTTCTAATCTTTTTAATATGATCATTCCATTTTAATTTAGAATTAAAAGTTATGTCCAAATACTTGACAGTATTGATTAAAGGAACAGTTTCTTTGAATAGTGTAAGCTGACGAGTAGGATTTCCTCCTAATAATAAGTAATTGAGATTTTGTCATATTAATAGCAATTATCCATAAGGGTGCACCATCTCTCGATATGAGGTACTTGATCTTGTAATTTTTAAATTGCATGGTTAACATTTGTAGATCTAGCTGCGAGAGCTGTGTCATCTGCATAACATCTAAGGAAGTAGTGGCGGTCAAGTTTCTCATGGGGAAATCAGCGGCATAGAACAAATAAAGTATAGGACCAGGGATAGGTCCTTCGAGGTCTCTAATGGGTCTGATGTGTAAACAGTCATTTTGTTGTGTTATGGTGAATTTCCTGTTGGAGATGAACGACATCAATAGGATGATAATTTCTCTGTCAATAGTCAATTGAATAAGTTTATATATGAGCCCCTCATGCCAAACATGGTCAAAGGCTTTTACCATATCCAGCATGAGTAAGACAACATTTTCTCTTATATGAAAGGCTGCACACGCAAATTCAGGTAGTCTAACTAATTGCTTCATGGTAGACAAAGATTTCCAAAAACCAAACTGTTCATTAGATAATACAGACAAATAAGGCTGCAATCTGTGATAAATAATTCTTTCGAAAATTTTACTAAGTCTACTAAGTAAGCTTATGGGGCGATACCTATCTGCTTAATTGTTTCTTTTCCAGGTTTAGGTATTAATGTAATTTTTGCACATTTTTACAAATCCTGAAATTAAGAATGAGTCAGATATACTGATAAGTTTAAGATAATATGATTATACTGATAAGTTTTATGAACAAATTTAAGGATAAATTTCTGAGAGCAGTATTTGGAATATCATCTTGCCCTGATGCTTTTCTGATTTTAAGTTTCTCTACAATATCTTGGACTTCATATGGAGTAGCAAGTTTTGGTAAATTTTTAACAGTGGAGGCATTGAGACAGTTTCTGATTGTATGACAAACTTCATACGTGAAGTTAATGTCTTTGGGTTGAGCATTAGGAGTAAACTGACTCTCTAAGTGATCAGCAAAGACTCTAGCTTTGGCATCATTACATTAACCCTCTGAACAACATCACTAGTCTTATCTGGTCATAAGATTTTTGCCACTTAGTGTGTGTATTTAATTTATTATTTAAAAGAGTGTGTGTATTTACTTTATTATTTAAAGGGCTTTGTTTGCTTATTTTCTTGATGAATTTGATGTCGTTCTAATAAATGGACGGTAATGAAAACAATGTAAAATAAGTGATTTTACAAATTTAGCTATTAAATTCAGTTTAAACAGAGCTGTTAAAAAGCAGATCAAAAAAGCCATGCCATTTGGAAAATTAATAGTTTTCATCAGTAGCTAAGGGATTTAAATTTTAAATTCATTTTATCCAAATGAAAGGAAAAATGATTATGTTTTTTCTTGCATCAGTACCTTTCTGTATAAGTATGGTCCTTTACATATGTAGTTAATTATAAGCAAAATTCATTAATGCTGCTATTGTTGATGAATCTTTGTCATTTGTGTGCTCAATGATTCTATCTATTATTCTGTGATTTTCTATTGGCTCATCATAGACAAGAATGCAGTCTTTTTCTAATGTTTCTGTTTTCTTTAGGTTATGTTTTTCTTCGGTCGTTAATTTTCAGATCTCTGATACTGGCATGATTGCAAGTTTATAATCATATTATTTATGCTTGAAGTTATGTGTGTAATACTTGGGTAAATCATATTAATCAAATCTTCTGTAATCTGCTATAGATCTTCTTACTGAGTTTTCTCATAAAATCTGACTCTCTAAGTGATCAGCAAAGAACTGACTCTCTAAGTGATCAGCAAAGACTCTAGCTTTGCTGATCACTTAGTTGATACCTTTTCTTTTTTGCAAACTGTAGGATATATTCTGTTTGAATCAGGTGTAGAGTAGAATTTCCAAGCACTAAAAATAGAAAAAAAGTATCTTTATTGGCATGAGGAGGAAAAGAATCAAAAGCTGTTTTCCAGTTTGCATCTGGGAAACCAATTTTCAGATTAAATTACATGATTAAAAACCATAGTGATAATTACTCGTATTTCAACTGCAGACAAAACTGCCTTGAAGCCTGGGAGGAAGAGAAAAAATGGAAAATGGGCAATAAGATATTATATGAGTTCCAGGTGGTGAAATGTATAGATCATCTACAAAAGTTTTGATAAAATTAAGCATACTGGTGTAATTTTAAGCTTGTAGATTTAATCTTCAGTATTTAATGTTTCATTTATACATGTGACAATAATTGTACTCAAATACTTTAAATCTGCTGAGCATATAAACATTAAAATGCTAATATTTCACAAACATTGCTGTAACTCAGCTATAAGATTGCATTATTTTTTATACAATTTACAAACTCTGTAGTGTCTTTAGTTCTGCTGACATGAAATTTATGCATGTGTATGCTTTGTATGTTTGCATTTCTCTTAATTATATTTTTTAAAACCATTCTTTGTTAATAAATTACTGACTCTTTTTATTTGTAAGATATTTTTAACACTTCTTCAAAAAATTCTCTTAATATTTTAATGATTTTGTGTTTTAATGAAGCTTATAACTGTAATTTTCTATTTTGTACTGATGCTTGCAAATAATATTTAACTTTCAACTCGCATGTGTAATTGTTACTAAAAAAGTGCTTTTATCTTTGCCTTTCTGCTTTTCTGCTTCCAGAGATATGACTTGGAATCTTGATAGATATCTTGAAGACTTGTTCCAATCTTTACAGTCATGGAGAAAGATATATTGGAGGATTTGGGGTTTAGTTAACAGTTTGCACTGTATAACTTGTGGCACTAATTTTTCATGCTCTGATTTTACTAAATGTCCTTATCACAAAGACTTAATAACATTTCCTTCATCTGATCAGTCTGAAAATGTCCATAAACCTGGTGTCTTTCCATGCTGTGGCACTAAAGCATATAAGTTTGATCCTATAGATCCTTTGTTTCTGTTATCTGTGAGTAAAGTTTAGCATTTATTTTCATGATTGTCATAGAAATGTGCTAAAATGGTATTGTTGGTTAATTTTTTTAATAGCCTTTAAATGCATTTACTCGGAATCTTTAAAAGCAGTGTTACTAAGTAAACCTTGTAATAATCTATATATTTTAAGATTAAGTATAATTTTTGTATTATAATAAAATATATCATTCTTTTTACTGTCTTCCTTGCGCATATTATTTTAAGTAGTCTTATGTGTTTTAGATGTATTTCAGTTATGTTAATTAAGAAGCATGTTTAGTTTTTAATTAGAATTTCATTAAAATTTTGGTCAATAATAACTTTACAGAAATTCAGATAAAGGTTTTAATCACATATAAATAAGATGCAAGTTTATGTTCTCAAGTGTTTCAGTGTTTTGTATTTAAAAAAGAAACTATTAATGGAATATAACTTCTTGTTTTCTGTTTCATTTTATTAATTTAATGCTTTAAAATCCTAATTTATACAGGTTTGTACATATCTCTAATTTTAGTAGCAGGGTTTAATGTTATAGATATTTATGTTTAAGCTTTTTACATGAGACTGATTTGAATTAGTCGGATGTTACATATTATATGTACATGTGGATTGCTCTAGATCAGCACAAATAATAAATTTCGAAGAATCAAGAAAATATCAAGCAATTCATTTTTAACTGTTGCCATAAGTTGAAATTGCTACTTTTTGGTTAATGGGATGCCACTTACCACCAAATATAAATAAATACTGGTGTAGAATCTAACTAGAGATAGGAATGACAACTCTAGTGATTTACAGCTTTATGAAAAGAATGGCTGTTTCATTAAATCTAAAATGAATTCAAAAATTTAAAAAGTGCAGAAATTCACAAATGCAAATACATTTACTTGAGGGACTGATATTAGTCTTTTTGACACCCTGTGCAATCTCTGCAACTCGAAAATATGCTGCTGGACTCCCTCCTAAATTCTAAAAATTTTGCTGCCTAGTATGGCCACACCACGTTTGGAACTGGCTCCATGTTTTCGTTTCAGTTGACAGTTGTCTAGTGGTTCACTTCTAGCTGATTTTGTAATGGAAGAATTCAATCATGGCTGTTTATTGTTCTGCAGTTGCCAAACTCTGTAAGCCACAATGATTTTTTCTTTGGGCAGGGAGAGGAACTACAGGTAGAAGTGGGTAGAATACCAGAATTTTGCCATTGGTTATACTGATATAGTCCCACAGCACCTAACTGTCAGCTCCATCGTAGTTTTGATGGATAACATCCTGGAGGGAGAATGGATTCAAGGATCTTTTGCCCCTCTTCTCCTACCACCGTCAGCTCGCCAGTAATTTAAGTGCTTCCATCCTGCACAGATATTATACACTTAACATGACTTCTCCTGGATTAAAACCCAGGCTTAACAATATTGCAGCCAACATTGCTAACCACTATACTGATCAGGGCAAGGAGTTTAGAATACATGGAAATGCCATCTGTGCAGTCCAAGTAAAGCCAAAAAGGGGGAAGTATGGCCATAGTGGTCGTGGCTTTAGAAAGATTGACGAGCTCTTCAGCCAATGAGGCAGAACCTAACCACACCCAGTTTCTTTCCTGTCAGCCATAAATTAAAGATCGCTGATTCTTCGCTTGCCTTTTTTCCTTCACTTTTTGTGTCGTTTCATTTTATTTCTACATTTTCTATCGTCTTGTAGATGGCTGCAATATTGTTACAAGAAGTAATTTTTATTCCTGCGCTGCTTTCAGTTCTACAAATAGAAGAATAGACCGAATCCAGCATTATATTTCACAGGTAAATATTCTTTTAATATATACTATCATTTATTTAAGTATATTTTGTTCAAAATTAGAAAACAATTTGCTGTGCATGGTTAAATACATATCCAAGAAAACAGCTGCAGGTGCTAATAATTATCATGATATGAGCAATGCTCCTTAATTACCTTTATACTGTAAAAGGCAATGAAAAGTATGTTTTTCTGTGCACCTATATACAAACAGTTGATGAAAGTCATTTATGAAAACATTATAATTTCCCGCTAGTAATGATTAAGCATTTATATATGCATTTCTCTTACAAAATTCAAAGCATGTTATTTAGTAAAAAAAATTTATGCTTCTAACTTATACCTTTTTTGCTACATTAGTATTTTTACTGAATCCAGTAATTTAATGTGGGGAAAATATGTGACTGCAGTAGCATTATGTGAATGTAATGTAAATTTGAGTTATAGTTCACTTGCTCATAATTTCTTAATTATTTATTTAAAAATTCCATTTTTGAAATAAATAACAACACAGGATGTAATCTTCTTCATACTTTTCATAATAAACCAATGTTCCTTGAATTCTGAAAAATAGTTTATATGATTTTATAATATGAAATTATTATTTGAAACTTATCAATAAATCATAGTTAAATGGAAACAGTACTTTGTCTTCATATGACAAGATAATAGTTAGAGGGTACAGTATAATGATTATAACTAGTTCTTGTGTACTATAAATATTCTTACTATAAAAAAGCACCACACACCACTCTCTTCAGCTTTCCTTAAATACGTCTCCATCCTGACAGAAATGCTTTGTTAAACTAAAGCACTTAACATTTTGTGAAATTCATCAATATTTCAGAAGAACCAATCTTTAAAAAATTGACTATATTATTTTTAGAGTACTAAAAATACTTTTCCTCTGACATGTTTTTAGATCATGATTAAATTTATGACCCTCCCCATCAGAGTTTGCCTTACTCTATTTAGAATGTTTTACCAAAGATACTTTTTGATATTTGAAAGAAGTCATGATTATTTGTCGTGGAGCTCTATTTAACCCCTCTTTAAGCCACTAGTTGGCTCCTTGCCCTGCTCAGCTCACCCTTGGCTCAGTGAATAAGTTCACTGAAAATTTTTGTAGCTATGCCAAGATTTAAAACTCAACGTCTCACGTAATATATGAATATGAATCAGTTACTCTAAGAAGGCCTTCCAAAAAGGCATCTGTCTCATAAGCAAACAGCTGTGTATACTTTGCATTATTTAATCAACAATTTTAAATTTATGATGCAATGTTAAAATTTGTTTGGAAATTTTATATGCCATTTCTGTATATTCTATCATGTACTATTCTAATCTTATTAATTTAAATTGTTTTAAAACGTATTTATTTTTATACTTCTTCACCATATGAATGTTTCTTTTTCAGAATTCTTAAAGATCCAACATTAAGAGAAGCATGGATTCAGGCAATACGGTGTAAAGATTATAAACCCTTCTACAGATATGTTTCTTTGTTCTCAACATTTTAAAGAAGATGATTTCGATAAAACATATGCTAGCCACCTTCTTGGGCATCTTTAAAGAATTTTCATCTTATTTTCAGAAAGCTTGAAAGGTATATAAGGATGTATTTTATTTTTTAATAATATTAAAAAAATATTTGTGTATGATTTAGAGACATATACTGATAAAGAACAGTCTTCTTCAGGTTAAATAATTGTCCACGACTGGCAAGGCCAGTGTCTTGTGTCTGCTTACAATTCAGAAATAAAACCTCTGAGGAAGTTTTAATTTTTACTTTCTTTACATATTGCGAGATTTGGAGGGCAGGGAGACGTTAATAATCTGTTAACATTTTTGTGATTTCTTTTAAATACTAAATTCGACGTACATATAATTTGTTAGCTACTCAAGATTACAACATTATTTTATACATACATCTGTCATACATATGATTTCTTTTTTTAATATTAAATTAGGTTTTGAAAATGATTAGTCAGCAGTTGAAGCATCAGCATTTAAAATCAAAAATATTTTAAAATAAATCGTTAAAGTTATTATTTAACTATTTAGGATAAGGAGTTTAAGCTTCTCAATATATCTTTGCTGTAGCTATCTCTGTAGCTAAATATCTCTAGGAAAATTTCATGCCTATGTATGTCCTTTTAGTTTTCAATAGCAAAAATAAATATGTTATCACTGCCAATTGCTGTTGATCAAAGATTTTCGTTTAAGTACACACAGAATCCATAAGCATATAAAATATATTAATTCTGAATTTGTCTACAGGTTTGTGGTGATTTATTATTATGTTTGCATTGAAATTGTCATGTCCTATGCCAAATTTCAGCTGAATGTACAAATTTTAATTCTTCATCTGTCTTCATCATTATTGTTTTCCCCCTCAGTTTCAAACACTTTCAATAATAGATGTCTGTTCTCTATTCTAATAAAATGCTTTTACCTTTCAATGCTTTATAAAATAAGTTTATTATTTATCTTTTATCTTGGAAGTGTTTGCTACTGCTACTTTTTTGTAAGAATATGATGTTAAATTAGTGGAGCATATTTTATCGCAAAAACCTTTTCCCTCGTGTTTCATGTTAAATTAAAATTATCATAATTCATAATTTCACAAAAGAAGACTCATTCCCCGGGGTGTTCTCCTTCAAAATTGGGATGTGTCTTCCCCTTTCTCTTGGATGTAAAGCCAGTTGCCCCCCTCTGCTGTACATTGAATGACATTTTCAGTGATGAGACCCTAAATGGCTGATATATATTGGTAATCCAAAATTTTGTATTTAGCAAATGTTTCAATTTACTGTGGCAACTAATTCTAACTAATATCTTTCTTTCTGAATGCATATAATTAGATTTATTTAAATCAGCCCAAAACTCTGTGTTAATAAACTTCTTTAATAAGTTTTTTTTTTTTTTTAATACTCGAAATTTTTCACAACTGCATTCAAATAACCAATGTTCTACTGTGTAAAACGTAAATTAAATACATAATATTTGTAAATTTTCTTCTTTATACTGTAAAACAGAATAATGTATGTTGCAAATAACAAAATATTAAAATTACAGAGATCATTAACACATTAGTTTTAAGAACTTTTTTCCAAGATGGAGCAATTTTCAAAATCAAACAGCAAACAGTTGCCACTGTATTTCAGTATGGAGCGTATTACAAAATATATATAGTTAAGCCCAGGTTGGTGGTTAAACCAGGCTGTTGCATGCATTGGATTTTAACTGTATTACAGTAACAGCTATAAATTGTTATCAAAATGTTTCATTGCCCTTCTGAAAGTAAACAAATGGTCATCCTTCTCTATATGCAATTTATTTTATAATCAGGTGTACCAATTCTTTCCTGCTGCGCTTCCCTCAAATTAAAAAGTATTTTCTTGTTTCTTTTATATATTCTGTGCATATTTAAAAAAAATTAAAATTAAGGCTGTTAATAATTTACTAACATTTTTCTAAATATTCATCGATTTATATGAATACAATGAACTCTCTCTTGGCAACAACTTTTGAAAGTGATCAGTATTTCTGAGAATATAAGAACATCACTCCACAGAAAACCAAAACTGTGGACTAAAACTGAGAGGATTCACTGTATATATTTAGATCAATACCACATTAAATAAGCTGTTCTATTATACATAAGTATGTCAGTGCTAATCAAGTTCTTTTTTTATACAGACTAAGAAAGTTCCAGTTAAGAGACCTGCTGCTACTGACACAGAAACTAGAGAATTAGTAGCTGATGAAACATGCACTAATACAGAAGATTCTTCTGTTAAAAAAAATAAAGAAAGTAAAACTGAAGATAACTTCTTTGCAAGTCAAGAAGGTAAAAGTTCATGTCAAAGTGCTGCAGCAAACAAAACAATGTTTACAAAAGTGATTGCTTTCTTATAAATATATTTTACTAGAGTTGGAAAATAAAAATTTAATTATAGATGAATATTATAAACTTTTGAAGAACATTCCAAAAATACCAAAGAAATTAATTCAGGTCTTAAGAAAAAACATAACAAATAGATCCCCCAGCTTTGTTCTTTTGCATTAAATTTCTTATCAATCAAAGCATGCTGTTATGTTAGAAAGCAGTTTGACACTGGCTTGTCACAGCCACTTACCATTTCTAAATGTTATGAAACTTTAGATACATCACTAGGATTCTGCAAAGTAACTATATCAGCTTTGAAAGCAAAACATTCAACAAGTCAGTATCCAGTATACTGTTCATTAATTGTTGACAAAATGGCAATTCAACAACATGTAGAATGGAATGGTGGATATATTGATATTGGATCTCATTTAGATGGGACCAAAGGTCTGTTGCAAAAGAAGTTTTTGTACTATTGATAAATTGTATTAATAGTAACTGGAGGCTTCCAGTTGGCTAATTTTTTACAGCTGGATTAAGTGGAAAGCAGCCTGCATCAGTTATTCTTAATTGTTTAAGATGGTGAAGCAAAGCAAATATTAATGTCATTAGTGTGACAGGATGGTGTCATTTTAAATTTCTCTATGATGTAAAATCTAGACTGCAGTTTTGAACTGGGCGATTTTAAAACTTTCTTCCTGCATTCCACAACATAACCCATATATTTCTTCCTGAATCTTTGCAATGCAATGAAATTGGTAAGAAATACTTTTGGGAACAAAGGTGTTCTAATTGATACTGAATATAAAGTAACTGAGTGGGAACACGTAGTTAATTTAAATAAATTACAGGAAGAAGAAGGCACCCATTTTGTAAATAAATTGAAACAGCACCACATATTTTAGAAAAACAACAGATAAAGTTAATTTAGCTGCACAACCTTTTATTAGTTCAGTAGCTGGATGCTCTGCAGTTTTGTTTGGAAAAAGAAATTTGTGGTTTTCAAGGTGGATCAGGCACAATACGATTCATTAAATTATTTAATAGTCTATTTGATATTTTCAATGCTAGACGTATTCACCAGGTCTCATAAAAAAGAGCAATATGCACTGAAAATTATTCTACGATTTTAGAATTTTTCGACGAAGCAAAATTTTATGTTGGAAATCTCACTGGAGGAGAGAAAACACCTGTAATAATATTTAGCAACAGAAAAACAGTTTCTTTAGGATTATTAATCTGTATTAAGAGTAGTATGGGGTGTTCGAAAAATTATTAATGAAAGAAATGAAGGGTGTGTCAATGTCTGAATTTAATCAAGATAACATAGAGCTTCTATTTGGGTACTTAAGACCGAAATTTGGCTGCTATAATAATTATAATAATATATCTTGCAGGCAGTTTACTTCTACTTAAAAAAAAATTCATGTTCATCAAGAACTAGAAATTAATAAAAATGGAAATTGCTCGCCAATAAGAAAATTGTAAAATCCTTCTATATTCTCAACACAAAAATCCAACAGAAGGTATAAATAACAGTATCCAAAGAAATTTATTATTAAAAAATGAAACAGCAACTCAAAATGATGATTTATTTGCTGAACATGATTACTGCCTTTCTTTTAATTTCTGACCAAGTGAATATTTAAAAGAAACTATGGCATACATGGGGGACTTTATTGTTAAGAAAACAGAACAAAAAATTCTCTGCTCTGAATGCATTGAAGCATTTTATTCGTCAAAAAAAATTGGAAATTAGTAGATGTAAAATCTGCTGGAGGTCTTATGCTTCCTTCTTAGGATATCATTAAAATCTGTAGAGACTGAAATACTTTTCAGAAGATATTTGATTATGTATCCTCTGTCAGAAACTAATATTACTAAAGTTGAAACTAACATTTAATTACAGATGTTGTAATTAAATGTCTTGATGTAAACATCTTTGCGGGTTTAAAAATTCATGCTATGGATACTGAACCCAAGCATAATCACGTATTATATTTAGTGAAATGTATTGCTATGCATTACATAAATTTGTAGCTTCATTATGAAAACCCTTTTTCTACATAACACCCTTTTACCTACATACCTACTTAACCTACATAAAACAAAACATCCTTTTTCTACATAAACAAAGAATGTGACAGAGATTAACAAAACTGGTATTGTTTAAAAGCCAGTAAGCAGATTACCAACTGAATATTACAAACAAGTACAATTAAAGTTTCATTCTTGACTAAATTTGCATTATACTTTTTTGTATGTTGTAACTCATCATAAGATCTATTATCATTTTATCCTGTTTTTCTCTATTTCTAAAGCATTTCAGTTTTGTATTATACGGTACTAAATAAATGTTACATCTTGTTATGGATAATGAATAGTTTCACATATTCAGGTTTCAAGATTTCTTATTGTTGAACTTTAAATCTAAAATGAGTAATTTACTGTTTTATATTCAGATGGAATTTGTGTGCATTGTGTTTCACAAATAGAGCTTGTTATGCTGAATGAATTGTTCATAA
The DNA here is from genome assembly GCA_000611955.2 of Stegodyphus mimosarum. Lineage (NCBI taxonomy): Eukaryota > Metazoa > Arthropoda > Arachnida > Araneae > Eresidae > Stegodyphus > Stegodyphus mimosarum. The sequence goes on from KK118620.1 coordinate 290,129, forward strand.
GTTAATGATGTAATATACACTGGTGTGCAAAAATTAAGGACGAGACGGTTTTTTCAATATAACTTTGTACAAAAGCTTTCCAAATCAATACATTTAATACCGTAAGATCCCCAATACGTAAGGGCATGAGTAATGTAAGCAACATTTACTAAAAGAGAAATCAGAGGGATAAAAAGAAGCTTTATTGAAAAAGTAGCATGGAGCGCAATGCGACTGAAGGCCGAAACATCCCTGTGATGGGTGTCCAGCAAGAAACATCCGGTCTTTAATAGGGGATATGATCTCCCCTGACTGCTAGGCAGGTTTCACATCATTTGTGCATGCTGGATATGTGGTTGTTAATGAGCTGTTGAGACACTGCTGCTCGTTCCTCTTGTAGCACCAATCGCAGTTTCGGAATCGTTACTGGCGATAAGTTACGTGCTGCCACGGGTCTCCCTAGTAAGTTCCGTACATGCTTGACGGGATTTAGATCCAGAGACCTTGCCGACCAATCCATGTGTTCAATATCTTCACTCTCCAACAGCTCTTCGACAGTAACTGTGCGATGAGGTGGAGCGTTGTCGTCCATGAAGAGGAACTGAGGACCCATAGCCCTTGTGAAAAGACGCATGTAAGGAAGAAGAACCTCGTTACAATAGCAGTCCCAGGTGACGAACCTCCTTGGGAGATATGAAGGTCGGTCTGGCTACCAAGCATTATGTCTGCTCGAACGAGAACTCCGCAACCTCCAAAAAAGTGCCTTTTGATGATGTTGAAGGGGTTATTGCGTGTTCCCCGCTCTGTCCAGATGTGTATGTGTCTAGAATCTCAACTCAGATAAATCTGCTCTCATCTGTAAAGAGTACTCATCTCCATTAATTGTCTCTCCAATTCCGGTGCTCCCGGCACCACAGAGAACGCCTTCTCCGATGGGCAGGCGTTAGAGGTACACACCGTACAGGGCGTCGTGCAAACAGACCACCACCATGCAGTCTTCTGGCTACGGTAAAACGCGATATCGGTCGTCCAGTCGCCTGTGTTGTGTGTCTAGCGATTTCTCCCGCTGTCTGCCGCCTGTTTCTTCTGGCCTGTAAGGCAATATGCCGGTCATCTGCGGGTGTAGATCCTCGTGGATGACCACTACTAAACCCCCGAATAGCTGTTCTTGTAGTTTGAAATTGTCTCCAAAGTCGTGAAACGATGCTGTGAGCAATTCCGAACTCTGCAGCCACACTTGTCACACTGCGGCCTTCCTCCAACTTCCCAATGATTCAACCTCGGGTAAAAGAATCCAGATGTCGTCTAACAGATTGATTATTCGCCATTTCTCGCTGAGGCAGCAACTCGGTGTGATTTTAACTGCTATACGGCGTGCAATCTCTTTGCCAGAAATACTGATCTTACACCGACAACATGCTTTATACTACTCAGACACTCCCCCATTACGTCTACCTGCATATCTGCACATGTGCTATCGTACATCACCTTACTTATCTCCTGATTGGTCTTTCTGTCCGCTCTGCCTCTTCGTTCAGCTGATATGCTAATTTTTCGACTTCATCCTTAATTTTTGCATACCAGTGTACCTTACTTTTATCTGTTTTACTTAATATATAATTTGAAGTTTCTATGTAATTCACTTAATTGTTTTTATGAATTATTGTAGCTTCAATAATGACATGTATTTCTTCCTTGAAAACGTTATTTTTTATATGTAAAACAGTATTATAATATGTTGTAAACTAAATAGTAGTTACAAATATCTATCATTTGTACCATGTGTATTTTAAAACAGAATTTCATTATTGAAAAAAATTAGAGTTTTTGCATACAAAATTTTCATGAATTGAGATAATCTGATTATTTATATGATGGAATGAATCTGCTTACTTAATGATGGAAATATTGTATAACTTTGTCTTGTATATTTTATAATACAAAATAATGTTTCTATGTGCATATTTTATAATTTAATATATGTTTTTCTTTATGCAACTATACAACTTAAATAAACGTAATTTTTTTGTGAATAAAGAAAAATTACTTATGATTAGTTTTTGATCTTTTAGCAAATAAGCATCAGTCAATCTGTAACATAATTTATTAAATCTTAATATAATAGGCAAAGTGCTATTAAAATTCCTAATGCATGCGTGTAATAAATATCATTTGACTTAAATATGTATCAAATAAATTTAAAAACTAGGCTGAACTTCCTAGCAAAAGTTGAAAGATAAAATGAACTAAGTCATAGGTTACAATCTGAGTTACTCTGAAATGAAGGGGAAAAAATTACATATGCAAAGGGACTGATTCCCTTGAACTGAGTTAAATGAAAACATTATATAATTTCATACTGTCATTAATGAATGCTAACAATAAAAATATTGTGAGGAGGGAAAACCAATAACTGAGTACTCAAACCATTAAGTGATTATATCTTGGTTGTTCTAAATATATATAACTCTCAAATTTCCTGTGTTATAAATATTACTTATGTTTTGAAAAATCTTAACTTGAATGAACAATGATTAAAAAAAATATTTAAATTCTGCATTTTTTTTTAAACTCGCAAAACAAAACTGACTAAAAATTAATCCTTTTATTAAATATTTGAATAGAAAATAAAATTAAATACATAAAATATAAGACTTGTAATATAATATGATCACACTTAAAAATAATGTGTTTTCTTTTCCACGAAGAGCTGTCTGCTTCCCCTTCCCTTGTTTACTTATTGTTTTGCTTTCACAGCCCATTTAATTATGAGTATAATATTATTATTATGAAAGAAAAATCTGAGAACTATAGATGTTTCTTCTCACACGTTACACCAAGAAAATACTTAAACTCTTTGTTGACAGCTTTTCAAATGCACATTTCAATTATTCTAATTATTTATGCATGTTTAAAAACATTCTTTTACATGGAAATGAAATCTGAAATGTAGACGTTATTTCATTGTAACAATTCAGAACCTTTCAACCCTCTCACATCTTCACATAGAAAACCAGAAAACACACTCAAAACTTCAAACCGGCTGACGTCATTTCACTTAGTAAAAGCAGCGGTTTCTTGCCTCACGTGGCATGGCTTATTTGCTTCCTGCGGCTTCACTCTCCTGGTACTGTGACAGCAAAGACACCATCTCCATGTATTCTAACCTCCTTTGATCAGAGCAGTAAGAGTTACTGCAGCTCAAGTCGGCAAAGACTGAAAATCTCGACCGTTTTTGTGGTTTTTTCTCATGTGTAACATGTATTCGAGCCAGTTTCCTTTAGAACGTCCTCCAGAAGGCATACCTCCCATTAGGATATCCCTCGAGGCTTTGCTGTAATCTCATAAAACCTTGACAGGCGAATAAAGCAATTTTTATAGTCTTTCCAAGGTAGTTGATAAACAGAATAAATGTCTTTTATTATTAAGAAATGCTTTAAAATTAGATGTTGCTTAAGGTATATGCATTATAACAGAAATAGCAATTATGGAGATGATTATATGACTTTCATAAAGCATATATGAACATTTGTCGATATTTGTCTAATTGAGTTTTAAACCAAGTGTATGGAAAATAGGAACAGCATTTGTCAGGAAAGTAATGTATAAAGATCTGAAAGATTTTGAACTACTGTGAAAATAAGATATTTTATATCTGAACATTTATTTAATGTGCATAATAATTTTTATGTATTTAATACACTGATGTCAAATTGTTATTCAAATATTATGATCTACAAGTGCAGTTTAAGTTTTTTAGTTATTTAGAATAGAATATCCAAAGATTTATAAATATCCGAAAATATCTGCAATCTTAATTTAATATTATTTCTTGAAATTTTTCTATGTAATTGAAAAACATTTACGTTGATCTTTTAATTGTGTTAAAAAAAGAGCATAAAGTTTTTTGATGCAATTGTTGTTATAGGGAAAAAAAAGTATTTATGTATAGTTGATTTCTTTGTAGTGGACTTTTTTAATAAAATTTATCAAAATTAATAACATTAACAATTCATTATATTCTTTTCTTAATACTATTATCATGAGCATTACAAGGTGATCCAAAGGACACATGCGTTAAATCTTGAAAAACAAAAATACAGAACATTATTTAATCTAAAAATAATTTCAAAATCAATAGATCTGTGATGATCTAATTTTTGTTGACTATTAATAATATGATAGTATTGGTAGCAATTCATCTTTTAACCCCTGATGCAGTTCAGAGGTCATTACTACAAACTGTTTGTTCATTGACCAGTTGAAAATCTGTAATGTAGCCATAGCAGAATAATGGTAATTTTTATAATGTTTAAGCTGGGGGTATTGTCAGGCTGAATATGTTTATTGTTACTCAATAAAACAAGTACTTATGTATAATCAACATATTTTTTGTGTAGAAATCTTTTATCTATATGAATTTTGTTTATTTTAAATGTAAAATAATTGTCTTATAATTGTAAGTTGAGCCTATTTTCATGCAGTCTCAATGTTTCATTATATAGTTGAGTTAGAACTTCTGAAAGAATTTAGAAGTATAAAATTTATGTAGTTCATATCTATTAATATATTGATAAATTATTTCAATTGATATCATTTATATTAAAAAACTTAAAAGTGTTTTGATATAAATGCTTTTAATTAACTTATATACAAGAGCTATAAATAACTGTAATGCAAAACTGCATTTTCTTAAATAACTTCCCAAAATTGAAATATTTTGGTATTATTTTTTTAAAATATCCTGAAATTACAATTTAAAATAAAGGTTTTATTGTTGCTATGAATGCAAAAAGTAATAATGATCAAAGCTGTCATAATTTAATAAATAAATAAATTATTAACAATAACCTTATTTCATTCTACTGCTAAAGAAAAGTCAATATCATTTGAAGTTTTTATAAATTAAAATACGAGTAACTTAGAATTATAATATCCTATAGATTTGGAAAAATAAATCTTAAGTAAATTGCATTGCTGGCATAGTTAGTTTCTTTCATAGCTCCTGAATATGCAAAGAAAGGAGAGTAAAAATATGAGGCTGTATTTCTGTTTTTACATTAATGTTTAAAGTAGCATTTAAAAATAAAATGCTTGTTTTTCATTAAAAGAGTAACTGAAAATTTTAAATTTTGTAAATATAAATTTAAAAGCAATTTTTACTTTAATGTTTCTTTTCTTCTTTTGAGCAGTTGTTTAGAAAGATGAAATAGAGTAAGAAACAAGCTTTGTTTTACTTTTGACTTGGAGACTTAATTCTATTTGTAAAGTAAATATGCAATTTTAGAAGATGATATTTGAAAAAAAATTCTCCAGTATTAAAAATATCGCTTTGAGAGGCATTAAATTTTTAAAAAGATCTGTCAACTTTCAGAAGCACATTAATTTTTAATTCTGAAAGAGGAAGTTTAGTGATTGAATTACCTTTTTTGAGGTTTTTTTACCTTTTAACAAATTTAGAAAGATATTTTGTTGTTAAAGATATGGATAAGTTTTACTTTACATAATATATTATTTTTGTTTTGTTCTATAATTAAATATACTTTTAAAAGATGCAAAATTTATCAAGAATTCAGTTTTTATTTGTATATAAATTTCAAAATTTTAATTGTCTTTCTAATATTTGATTAGGTTCTATAACACATATTATAATGAATTTACATTATTTGATTTAAAATTTATATTTAAAAAATTATTTAATAAATAATATAGCAATAACTATATTTCAGTTCATCAAGTTTGATGTGTTTAAATTTGAAATGTTGTAATTAAAATTTTTAATATATATGTTTAATGCAACTTTTGTTCTTGTTTCTTATGCTAGGGATGTGCTTATAGAAATCACACTGTGAATGCCATTGAAAGATCTTCAGATGTGTTTCAAGACATGTTGACTTACTTTGATCTGATTTGTTTACCCAATTCATCTCAGCCCATTCCTAATGAAAATATTGGCCTTGATAGAATCACACCATGCCACAGTGAAAGAGCACTGATTCAATGGCTGAAAGCCTTAAGGCCCGACAGTGCAGAACTGAAAAAAGTATTAATATGTATAATATGTTTAATGTTTATATATATTAAAATTATGCAGAAAATACTGGAGTAATGAAAAGACAGATTTTAATAATTAGAATAACCTAAGTGAAGGCTGATATAATTGGCAGTATTTAGCAGTTAAAATCTTAGCTCGACAACAAATTACTTTTCAATGAGTAAAAATTGTCATGCATATGTGATATATATATTAGGTTGCTTTAATTTTTCTGATATTCTTGAAGAATCCTAATTTTAATTTATTAAACATTTCTGTATTTGCTGTACTCCATACCTAATATATGTACAGCAAGATGCATCTAACTTAACTTATTTATAAAAATATGTTATTCAGTGGTGAGCTTGACTTTGAAGAAAAATTTTAATTTTATATAATAAATTTCATTTTTGCTGTCTCAAATATATATTTTCAATTTTATTTATTAATTTGTAAACATTCAAGGTGGGCTCAAAACTCAGCGTTTCTTCTGATGGCAGTGGGTCTGTTAACAGATCTGCAGAAAGTCTAGCAGGCAAGTTTTCCTTTAGATAAATTAAAACTAAATGCTTTTTTGAAAAGTATGTTTTTATTTTATTAAATCAAATTTTTCATTACTAGTTTTATTTATTAAGTTTCAATTTGTGCAGTGGGTATTACTCGCAAGGAAGAAAAGCAACCCACAGTTTTCACTCCATTGCTATCTTCACTTGGACAAGTTGATGGGTAAGTCAATAAATTTAATTTTATAATATGTAACCATGTCATTTTAATTCTGAATTATTTTTTATATTACCATTTTAAATAAGTATTTGAACAAATACAGGGTGGTCATAAAAAAACTTTCCAGATATATGAACCCCTTGTGGCCTGTCTGCTCAACCAATCAAAATAAAATTTCAGGTACTACTGTCTACGATAAGAACAATCCCGCCACAGTGTCTGGTGGGTGGCGGTCGCTAGAGCAACAGAGCTAGTATATTTCAAATAGGGGCGAACCAAGGGTTTCCAGTTCATCTTTAAATGCGCCAGAATGGCTAACTGAAAACTAAATATTCAAGACACCCCTACAGAAAATGGGTCAAGGCTTGTTTCTACAGCAACAGACAGCTGCAGACCAACTGGCGAGAGCTTTTCTTATGATAGACAGACTGTATTGTAATTTAAAGATATGTACTTGAGATTGTGGGGATTTTGAGCAAGATAACTCTCAAGGTGATGGTTATAGTAAAAAAAAAAAAAATAAATAAATAAATTTTCAAATGACAACACCCACTTCTTTCTTGTGCAAGTTGATCAATGCTTTGTAAAAACGATAAATGGCATTGGAATGATACATGTATGACGAAAATTGCAGGCATAAAACATTTGCAAAAAAAAGACCATTGTAGAAGGCCATTGTCAACAGTATACAGGTAAAGAGGAGAGAGAAAAACTTTTATTGGAATTGCAAGTTTTCAATGTGCACAGCATTTCAAGGTAGAGTCATCTCCCATAACTTTGCAGTTTCATGGTCATTGTGATCTCTCAACCTCACTACAATTGGATTTCTGGTTCTAGGGTTATCTGAAAATCTAAGGTATACACATCAAATTCACGAGATTTGTAAGAATTGAAAGTTGGCATAAAACGTGAAGTTATGCAGTTTCCTCCTGTGATGATAAAACTCTAAACTCGGCGGTGCAACAGCCCGTAGAGAGCCAAAGCCGGGAGCACCCTGAAATCTGCTTTCTAGACCATGGGCCCTGGGGTGCATGAGGATATGCCCTGAATAAGTGGTCAGCTTGTCCCAGGACCCCCGGTGTTTAGTCCCCAAGCGAACTTGGTACTCATTTCATTGACCCACTCAAAGGATGAAAGGCTGAGTCAACCTTACCCAGCCCGGGGATCGAACCTCGAACATGTGGTGGTGCTGCACAATGCACTAGACACTGTGCCACCAGGTCTTCCTGTGATGATACATTCATCATTGTTCTCAACAATTTCCCATATGCAATGCATTATCACTTGCGAAAGTGGATGTGTTGAAAACTTGTATTTTATATATGCAGGAAGCATTCTTATTTTCTTGGCAATTAAACTTGGTGGTACATTAATATAGCAGCTATATTTTTCCATCAATTTATGATTTCATTTGAATCAAATTTCCCATTTTTATGAAGATTATATTCGTAGTCAGAGGGTTAACAAATATTCTTTATCCTTAAATAAATAAGCTGTATTATCAAAAATTTCGGTCAGTTCAAATATAAATTTGGAAATTTTTTTCATTGCTGTATAATATCTTATACACATATGCTTTAAATCTAATGAAAAGCATCATTATGTTAATTTAACTTCATTTGTTTTAAGAGTTAAAGAAGGTATTTATTATTATTCTGTCTATTTAAACCTTTACAGTGAATCTCATAAAATTAATAAAATAAGTTTAATTTTCTGCATGAAAGTGGTTATGTTTAGTTCATAGTGATTAAATAATTATTTAGTAATTTATAGTAATTAAATATACGTCATTAACAGAGAAATGCTTTAATCATCTATTATGCAGTAATATTCTTTAATCATATGTTTAGTGTTATAGTCAGAAAATATAGGTGAATAGCATAATGAAAGGATATTAAAAGGGAAATAAAAATGTAATGTTTATTGGAAGGAGAGAATAAATATAATGTGCCTTTTTATGTTAAAATTGTATTTTGTCTAAGCTTTCTAAAAGGATTTAAATTAGTTTTTACTTTATATTTTGAAGGAGAGTTTTCCTTTATATTGAAAGAAAATTTGAAAATTTCTGATAACAATTTACCTGTTAACTACATTAATAGTAGTACTAGTAAATAAATTTTACTTTTTTGTCTGCCATATGACAAGGCCTGACTAGGATTTTTTTGCACTTTGGACAAAGTTCTAAATAAAACTTTACTTAAGAAGTTCAAGAAAAAAAGTAAACAAACATTGATAATAAATCATTAAGTAAAATAATAATAATTTAGAAACAGGTATAGCACACAGGCTACATCAAATTCAGAAATTTTATTCTGTTAGAATAAAAACCACATTATTATTACTAAAACAATTATTTTAATTGGTATATGTAAAAATTACAATTATTTTATTAAAACAAGGTAATTTAATAATGAAATAAAATATGTAGTTGTATATATAATTATATATATATATATATTAAAATTATTAGGGAAAACGCTCATGGCAGAAAGAAAATGGTTTCCTTGCTTCTCGATCTGTAGGAAATGTGAAATCTCATTTAAAAGATTTTTTTAGTTGTATTATTTTGCAAAGTAGATCAAGACAATATTTACTGCATTAGATATCAGACATATTTTAAGTTTTAGATTAATAAAGTTTCTTGGTACTTACGTATTAACGCAACCACTTTAGTAGAAATCTCCATATTTTCAGAATGTGCCAAACTCTGGCAACCATAATCATAACTATCTTTCTGGCAACCATACTCATAATAATCAAGCAACGCTGCCATTTTTGAATGCGCTCGTTTTCTTTGTATTCCAAGTTGCATCGGTAATTATAAATAAATTGCAATATTTTTTTGCTTTCAGCTTAGTTTTAAAATATGAGCTTATGGAATTTGCCAGCAGTAGAATAAACTGCGGTAAAATTTCTACAGGATGGCAAAATTTTGCTTTATTTTTTTTAAAGGAAACAACTAAGAAATGTGTTTCTTCGATAGCCGCTGTTGCCGAGGGTTGCACGAAGCCGTGTTCCCACAGTTCTCTATTTTTTCTTTCTTTTTTTTTAAGGGAAAACAGATCACTGTGTACTTTGGAAAAAGAACAGTGCAAAAAATATTACAGAAAGATTTAAAGGAGAATGCAAGTGTTTTTTAATTCATCATGTAATCTTCATTTAATAACTCAAAGTTGCATTTTAAATTGTTAAAGTATGCTTTCTTTTCATACTTTGATAATGCTTACCGAGTTACGATAAATATGGATAGTCTAGGAATCTTTAAAAGAAAAAAAAAAAAAGCGCTCGAAAACCACCAAACCAACCCGATAAGTAACTTTTACCGTTTCATCTTAAAGAAATCAAAAAATCGCCAAACTGCGCCAAGCTGGTTGCATTAATACATAAGTACCAGTTTCTTTTTCAGGTAGTAAATGTCACTAACAATGTAAATAAAATTCTTAAAGCTGCCAACAGTTTTGGTATCACATTTTATAACTGATTTGCAGTAAAATTTTGTGAAAAAATGGTCTTGACAAGAAACAGACAGTTACCAATACACAGCAGCTCATACAATGCATAATTTATGTAATCTACATATATAGTAGCAATTAATTTTAATTTTCAGTTCCCATTTTATTTAATACAATTTTATAAGAAATTTATGTAAAATAAACAGCATAGAGATACATGCCCAAAATGACAACATATACATGCACTATGTACATCACACAACAAAATATTTAAAGTGTAAAATACATATAGAAGTATATCTGAAACATCACTTTATGGTAGCCACAAGATGATTTCTTTCTGATATACAATTGCATACTGTAATCATTTTCACAAATTTGTTTGGATATTAAAATATGTTTCTCCTTGAAAAAACTATTGCACTTTTTTCTGTTGGTGAAAGAATGAAATAGTAAGCATCAGTGGTGGCTCGTAGCTGAAATTAGTGGGGGTGCTGTTCCAAAAAAATTTAACCTTTGTTTTAAACCTGTGTAAAGGGAAACAAACATGTATAAAAAGAAAATTTATTTTGAAACTTCCATGAAATTTTACAAAAGAAAAATTAAACATTTCTTAATTACTTTAACTTAAATTGTTACAGTTCAAGCTTTACCTATTCATTTAAAAATGGAATCCATTCTTCTTGTTTTAATTTGCACGAAGAGATCAGTAATTTTCTCCTTGATCTCTGGATGACAACTGAGGAAATTTTTCTATATTGAAAGCATTGCAAGCACTTGAAAACGAAAGCTCTTGAAGTTCACTTACAGTCACAGAATTTATTACTTGAGGATGCAAGGACATGGTTAAAGTTTTCTGTAAAATAAAAGAACCAAAAAGAAAATGAATCAAATAGAATAGCTGAAAAATAATCTAACCAAGAATATGGTGTAGGATTTTTAAACACAGCACATGCGGAGTAAAAAAAAGGAACCAGCTCCCAACGACACTCCAGATTCGGCACTGCAAAAGTGACAGGGCTCTCTCCCTCTCAGCCTCTTATGCTGCTTCCTAAGAGCGCATGAGCAGAACAGCCAAATACCACATGCGCGGAGTAAGAAATAATCACGTTTCCAGAATTTCGGCACTGCAAGAGAGACAGTGCTGTTTTATCTCCCTGGCTCGAGTGCTGCTTTCTGTGCGCGCTTGCGCAGAACAGCCTTGTGAAGGCAGTTCCATACAAAAACTTTCGTACCTTTTTCATAAACTGGAGGATGGCTACTGACATTAAGTTTAAGGATTATATATTGTAGAAGTATAAAGAAAGAATTAAAGAAAAAAGGGCTCATTATATTAAATATTAAAAATAATAATAAGTGGAAACAGGGGGTGCTGCAGTTCCACAGTATTTATTACGAGCCCCCACTGGTAAGCAAATTAAATTTTTAGCAATGAAGAACTGAGAAAATTTCCTCTAGCTGAAAAACATAAACTGCGTGCATATGTGAAGTGTAAGTTATGTGAGCTTGTGCAAATTACTGACTCTCTCTTTCTCACCAAAGCTAAAACAGGCCCTTTTTCTTTTTTATTTTTTTCCCTTAGTACCATTATAAATGATGAGTACCCAATATATTTTTACGGATTTTGAAATCTTGGGAGGGGTATTTACATATTTAGATATTTTGAAATTAAATTTTGTCAAATAATTCACTGCCTTTAGGGCCTGAGCATATATAAAGATTTGTTTTTAAGAATTAATTCTAATTTGTATAGTGGCTCTTTGAGTTATTTTTAAATTAAGTCCTTATATTTATCAAAAATTATCAATCAGAGGAAATCATTTGTAATTAATAATAGCATTATGTCCCCAATTTGATTAAATGTGCTGATTTAAGAAGGGCCTCATTTTCTGGGGGGGGGGCATTTATAGTGCATTCACTGGTTTCATAAGTGAGTAATATTTTTTATATTCTGCCCTTTTAGTTTTAGAAATAAGCTGTACTCTTAAATATTCAGTTAATTTTTTTTCTTATATTAAAATATCATTAATTGGCATCATGGAAAATTTAATTGACATTAATCAACAGATTTTAAATCTGCCTTCATTTGTTTGCATATATTAAGTTACTGTATTTATTTGAGACAATATGAAATAATTCTATAAACAACATCATGCAATTGTTATGCAATTGTGATTGCTTCATACTTGCCAGAAGCATCATATGAATTTAATAAATATTACTAAGGTGGTGTAAATTTCAGTGATTCAATTACCACAGTTTGGAGGGGAGAGCTCCTGAATAATATTGATTTCAGGACGTAATGCTATAATTAGTTTCAAATGATTTTATCTAATCTAGTAATTTTTGACAAATGTGAGGATTTAATTTAAAAATAAAACTGTCAGACACAAATGGATATCATACTACAGTAAATTTAGCTTTGGCAACTAATGTCACAAAGGGATATTAATGTCAAAGAAGCCACACTGTGAGTTAACTTCTGTTTTTTTATTTTTTTAGCTGCTGAAAATGACATATGAATATGTTAGAATAATTTTAAAAAGATACAGCTTGATTCAAGAAATTGCAGTATCTCCAACAAGAAGTAAAGTGAAGAGTGACTGGAAGGAAGATTTTCTCATACATACAAAGAGCTTATCTGCCAGTTTTCTTGCTTTTTCTGTTCCATTTGTTACCTTAGTTCTGTTTTTTGTAATCATCTAAATTAAGTTTAAAAGCAGCTAGTAGTTTATTTGTTATCTCAAAATAAATATTATCTTGCTGTTTTTTCAGTCTCCTGAAATACTAGTGTATGTCTATATATATATATATTTAATTAATTGTTAATTTTCTATTTATGATTATCTCCTAGGAAAAGAAGTGTAAAACTATTCCAAATTGAAATTATAAAATGTTAATACTTAAGACAAAGAAAAAACTATTAAAAACTTGTAATAAACTTAAAAGAAGTTGAAAATTTGTGATGGTAGGCAGAAAATGTACATTTTAAAAAAAGCAAAAGATGGAAAGAAAAAAATATAAGTAAAACAATGCTTAAAAATGTAGGTAAAATATTGCCGATTTCCCGCAAGAGGGTTGATTTCTCAAGGGGAATTAATGCTCCCCCAATATGGGTATGATCACGTTTCTTCGCCTTCGTATATTTGAATGAATTCTCTTATTCACAGAAAACAAATATGTAAAATTTTTATTTAAATTAAATAATTTTCGAGCATGGAAGTAATTCCCTGACGTGATCAAAAAAGAAGATATATGCAAAAAGGTTATTATAGAAACTGATGAGGAATTAAGAAGTATCAATCAAAAATTTGTGATGCATATAAAACCTAAATTTCATGGCTGCAGTTATGAATCTTTTAATTGAAAAGGATGTTTGTTGGAAGCAATGTTTGAGGAACATTTGGGTTTACCATAAAAGAGGTGGGAGGGAATGTTAAAAAGTGTATAGGAATGGCAAGAAATGAATTCAAAGGAAGCCCACGTTTGGGGTCACTGTATATATTTGGATTACTTAATATGAGACATGAAGAATTTAAAAAGTATATTTTTCATAAATTTTTCATAGGTGTCCATACATCTTTCAAAATTTATTTCAATCCAGATGCTATTTTTTGATTTAGTTCTGACATCAAAGCTGAAATTTTACATTTATCTCTTATTTAAAATTTTGCTTTAGTTAGAGCTATACTTCTGATTATTTTACTGCTATTCAATAAAAATTTTAAAATATTCAAAATGCAGCTATTTTAAAATTTCTTAAAATGCACTCCACAGCATATCTTTTGTTTAATCAATAAAAATTTAGTTGTTTATATGTCCTAAACTGTCAAATTTATTGACTTTTAAAGTCCTTACTTTAATATTTACCTATCTGAACAGGAAAAATATAATAAAAGAATTAAATTTTTTTAAGGTAGTATTGCTAATGTAAGGAGGGTGCATGAAAAGCTAACCCTTTCCTGCTGCCAGCCTCTACTATTGTGATTCTTTGTTGAAGAGAATATATTCATTGAGCTCCTTCACATGTTTTTTGTATGTGCATCTCCATGTCTTTTGTACTGACAGTGGTATAATCTATAGTAGTGGCAACAATGAAGTAGGTGAGATGAGCTAGCATCTGTTTCTATGTATACATGCTAGCTGATTTTTTGTGCCCCACCTTGTAGTTGCAAAGAAGGTAGATCATGCACTGCCATGATAATATAATTAAAAAATATATATATTATCATTTACAAATCTGATTTCTTTTCCAAAAGTTATATTAAGTTTTATTTTTGTGCTCTGCTTTCTGAAGTCTTGTGTGGGGGACAGTTTTATATGAAAATTTATACTTTGTGCTAGATTATAAAAAAAAAAAAGGTATTTGTTTAACAAGAGAGTTTGAAATTAAAGGCTTGTGATTTTTTTTAAGTAATTTAAAAGAAAGTTCAATCAAGTCTGTAACTTGAAAGATTATTCATTTCAAAATATAAAGTACCACAGAATAATTTCATGAGCAATGGAAAAGAAAGAAATCTGTGGTGAAGAATAGTACTGAAAACAAGCTTTATTATTAGGAAGCTTTTTGTACCTAAGTAGGTAACTGCAAAGTAAAAAATGTTTTTGATATTATTTTTAACTCTTTCTCAACAAGAAATATTAGTTACTTGCAAGAAAACAAAGCATATTGAACAACAATTTATACTTCATAAACCTTCATATGTCTTATATACATTTGTAAGAACAGCTAAGTTGAATAGATTTCTCATAATTATAAATTAAAGGGATGTACATCATATAAATTATTTGTATAATTATTTCATTATAAAATTATTATAATTATTTTTGTAGTATTTCTGTAAATTCATAATATAGCTTTTATGTTTTGTTTTATGGTCAAATGTTTATATTATTGTCGTATAAGAACATCTTAATTTCTTAAGTGGCATATTATTGTTTTTATAATATTTATGAAATTGTAACAGTAGTTTTTTAATTCTTATTTATAATTTATGAAAACGTAATATTTTGAATATATATTTAATCTATTTCATTATAAAATGGGCACATAAACAGCATTAAAAAAATGCTATCTGGGCATAAATACTTTAATCGTACATTTTACTCGCATAGTTTAAATAACTGTGAGGTTTTTATCTTAGTATTTACATTTTCATTCTTTGGTATTATAAATTATAATTTCACTTGTGATTCAAATAGTTATTGACTCTATTTAGGTCATTACTCATTATGTTAGCAGTTAGTCATAATTGTGTTTCAGAAATTTAGAAATACGTATGTATGTAATTTTTATTTTCCGTAAATATGAACTTACCGTAAAAAACTCTGATGGTGTAAAAGCATTTCTATAATATCTGGTGTCATTTAAAAAAGGAAATATTTGAACTTTTGTATGATTTATCATTTTTTAAACAGCCTGAAATTACTCTGTATGGTCTAAAGTATTTGAAAATACAGCATTTGCTCAGAAATCTTAGAATCAGCAACCCCCCTAAAACCTCTGCCCAAATGTACTCCCTTTCTTTTCAAAAATTTTTCTTGAGATTTCATAGTACCAAAATGACAGCCTTGTCATTTATTCCTTTTGACAGACTTCTCAACTAACCATAATTAGGTGACACTTAGCTATTACTCAAGTATCTTTCAAGGCTATATAAATTGTAAGTTTTCTGAAATCATCCTATCAGAGAAAATTATCTGCAAGAGTCATAAACATGATATTACTTCTTAGAGTGGGTAGTAATGCCATGGCAAAGCTGAATGCATGAAATAAAAAATTAATGAAAATCCATGAGAACTTTTGCCAGTTTTAAATTTTAATTATGCTTTTGCCAAATTTATTTTAAAATATGCATTAAATTTCATGCCCCCAAAACATAGTGCCTGAGATGACTATCCTTCTTGGCTGCATCTTGATATGATGTAGCTACATAAGTGAAACAAGCCATTATGACTAAATTGATTCTTATGAATATGAAAATAACAGTAAAATTTTCACATAGCATTTTTATATCACAGAAGTGAGGTGGATTCAAACAAGAAAAGATAAAACAGACAATTTGTTAATATATAATGCTACTAGCTTCATCCTTAAAATATTAATGTAACTATTAAATCTGGTAAGATAATACTTTTAGCTAACATGGAAGGGAGTGGGGAATGCAATAAACTGGTATCACTCTTAAGAAGCTAACTATATAGCCCAAATGCTGTATTTAAATGTATATGTGATTTATTAATATAAACATCATGTAATGTACTAATAACAAATGAACGTGTTAAACTACATTATAAAGAATAACACAATTAATAGTATGTTATATATGCATTGGTGTTAAACTAAAATGTGTCCATAAAATATAAAGTATTCTGAAAATGAGAAATATTTTTATCATTTGCAATTATTTCCTTCTTTTATGCCGAGTGTCACTCTCTCAAACTAGGAACCAGTAGTAGTCACTTGACATGTTAGGGACTCATCTACCTTTATATTTCTTAATTTTTCTCAATATCATGATGGAATTTTTCTTCTTGCTATTCAGTCACAACTCTCAAGTTTTCAGGGAAAATGTTAGCTGGATTGTATCAGTTAGCATGTATAAACTTTCAGGTAGCAATATAGGAAGCAAACTTCCAGAGATGTTTTATTTCGTAGCTTTTCTATATGTCAAGGAGTTCTTAAAATCAATTGGTAATTTTCTGCTTTAATTTTCCCTGGAAATTAGTAACATTGTTTCACTAAAGACCTTCCATACTTCTAAAACCATCATCATTTAACTTTTTTTTAAATATTTTACTTTGTAAGTTTTTCCAAATTTTGAAGCTAACAGTATTTCCTCTTTCGCATCACTAGCTTTGGAAATTTGCTTTTTGGTGTGCTGTTCATTCTTATCCATAGCTTTAGTAAGATCTAATGTTATTAATAGAGATAATAGCAGTATCTTGAATTAGAAGTATTACTCAAATTTACGACAAATTGGTTTTTGATGGCTCTTCATTCATAGTGACCCAGTTGATTCACTAACTATTAAGTAAAGAAAATACCAGTATTTTGAAAATATAACCCTAGTAACAAGGCAGTGATCTTTAAGTTTCTGCAAATATGCCAGCAATACTTATTATAAACCTTTGTGATGTAATGATGTTAAGCAATGCTGTCTGCTATATCACGTGGCCTATATTTAAATCATAGAAAAAAATTTTTTTAAATGTACGGTGTCTGCACAGCATGAGGCCATTTAATATAATGATGACCTGAAACTTTTGTGGAGTAGCTGAAGGTAGGAGGCTCTTGGATCTACCTCTGAGGTGTGCTCCATCAAAATTGGGATTGAATTGTAAAGTTAGTGTGGTGGAGCTATACCTGCAAAACCACATGTTGAAATTCTAGTGTCCCTGTCCTGTATTTTATATAAATTGTATTTCTTCTGACTAGTTCTTATGATATGTAAGAAATTTTCCATAGTTATTTATAATACAGTAGAGTAATTTTTTAGCACAATTCAAAATCTGTGGTATATCACTTCATTATATTAAAGAGCTAAAATTCCAGAAAAGGGTGTTTTTTTATAGAAATTCACAATTTCCCTTTATTTTGACTACTTTATACGTCATAACTCAGTAATTTATGAGTTATTTGAAAGTACATTTCATAAGAAATAAAACAGAGTATAATTTGTTACTATATGATGATTCTTATTGCAGATGCAGGAATTTGTATGAATGTGGTTGATTTTCATTAGGGATACTCCCACAGGGGTTTTATTTATTTACTATAAAGTGGAGAGTGATGAAACATTTTTACATTCATATTCCTCAGTAGTACATAAGAATTAATTTGTTTTGTTTTACCTTATGTGGCAAAAAATATTTATAATTAAAATAATTGAGAAACTAAATTTTTATGCTTACTGTAGAGGTATGGAATCTGAAATGAAAATTTGAATGATTATATTCATTTTGTATAGGGAAAAATTCAATATCTATAAAAATTACTACTTCTTGATTTCTTTTTTCTCAAATAAACAAATGTTTAGCAGCTAAGCATGTGAAATCTCATCTAAGATTTTATTTAAAACATGAAAGAAAATATGCCATAATGTTATCTCCCTAGATATACAAATTCTGGAAATTTAATTCCTAGAATGGCTGCCTACTGAATAAATAATCTGACCATTTTTGCCTGCATATGTATGAAGAACATATAAACAGATACTTGCATGAACTTCAAGCTGATAATGTGTAAATGTTAATTATTAAGAGGCTAATAGATGTTTGCATGTTTGACATAAAAGTGGACAATTAAAATTTATAATAGCATATTAATATCTAATTTTGCATGGAAATTGGAAAAATTGCTACCGAATCTTAGAGCTGTTTTTAAGGGGCATGTGGTGAAGATTTCATGAAAATGTCAAATATGTTGCAATGATGTTGAGATTCAAAGGTCAACAAGAAAATTGTCTAGTGGCCCATGGGACTATCTAGCTAAAAAATGCAGTGACAGATATTAAAATTAACAGAGTGCCAGACATTATATTGTTTGACAAATATTAAGAATGATATTAATAGCTAAAGAATTTGAGATAAATCAAGAAAATTTAGGCCAATTTTTTATCAAAGTACTGGGTATGAAAAAAGATTCTCGTGCAGTTTGTGCCTCATTATAAGCTGTTACTGTGTGTATCTTGTAAGGGATGTGCTGCCCCTTCATGAGGTAGGTACTCAACTGACTGTAGAAAATGAGTTCCAGGCCAGATTCCAGAAAAGGAACATTCTTAGAAACTGTCAAATCTTTTGTTTATTATTTATAACTGTGTCATATTTAAATGCATAAATAAAATAGATGAGTTTAATTCATAAGATGTGTGCTTATTTCTAAAAATGTCAACTTTTATGTAAATTGAGTACTACTTTATTTGCAGTAACTGTTAAGTTTGTTTAATGTTACAGTAAAGTTTGAAAAAGATGGGATTTATTATAAAATTCTTATTTAAATTTATGCAACTATGTAATAAGTGTTCCTTTTTTATCTCAGAGCTCCAGATTTGAAGCAAGTTTGGAAACCAGGAGGGTCATTATGGCATAATCAAGATGCTGTCAGAGAGCATGGTATTTTTATATAAATTATATTTCCTATAGCTGAACTGTACATTTCTTTATATTCTTTTTTATTACATTTGAAATAAAGATGGAAATATGGTGCAAAATATCACACCCATTGCATTTAATATCTCTGTATTTACTAATATTGTTTTTAATTACTTTATAAATTCTTGTTCTCTTTGGTAACGCAAACTGTGAGAACTCTACCTAAGATGTAAACGACTTATCACTATGTGTTGGAAATTACAACACAGTTCGTGAAGAGTGTAAAAGACACTTTTATTTAACTCGGATAAAGGTTAGCAGAAGGCAGTGCTTATGCTTATAGAAACAGCCAGCATTTATGGAATAATTCAAAAAGCAATGAATTGTTGAATACATTTATTTAGCTAAAGGCTACTCAGACCCAAAACACACAAGTTGGTTCTGACCTGATATCAATGTGACAAGCCTAATGGCAAGAATAATGCAATGGCACAGATAAAATGCTCTCAAGAGAATCAAGTAGCAACTATAACCTTCAGCAGGCAGAACATGCTCAGTTTTTATCATCTAAAACCTTTCTTTAAATACTGTAACTTTTCTACCTCGTTTGAATATGCACTAACTAGAAATTAGCATTCTGGCAGGAAAATGGAAAGCGAGAAAGACAGAAAAGAGGATTAACGTACAATAATTGGTTAATAAAAATAAATGAATACGTTACAGCTTAAATTATTAAAAATTATATTTTTATTGAAGACTAAATTTTATTCTGTAATCCTATCTAGCAAATACAGAAATTAACATTTGAAGTTTGTAAAATGTTTATTTATACATGTAAATTTTCACACTCAAATTTAAAATATTTTTCTCCTTTTAAAATCCTCTGTTGGAAACCATATTTATCTTAAGTATGAAGCCTGACTATTTAAAAATATATTAATATCACATAGCTCTTTTGTATTAAAAGAAAGCAGTTATTTAGTTTTATCTCATAGTATGGTATTTAGCTCATTCAGTTAGCTTTCCAATAGAAACTTTCCTTTCTTGACAGCTTCAAAATTGCAGGGTTACCTTATTTGCAAGGCCTTCTTAGGTTTCAGGCAAATTTGGTAATTTTTTTACTAGAGCCAACGATTTGTAATATTTTTCATTCTTCAGAGAATTCTTTTCAAAATTTATTTTATTTCCATTGAAATTATTTTTTAATGTCCTAGATAAGGTCCAGATACGCCTTCTAAAAATCGTATCTCGGAATTTGATGGTTTTATTTTTCTTTTTTTAATTAGCTATATCAACTGTAGCTTTCTTTAATCACATAAAAGAAGTTATTATGTTGCCTAGAGAGATGCAAGCATCATACATAAGACAGTTCTACAAATGGCAACTTATGCTTACTTTTTCAATAAAATACTCTTTTATTATTGTGAGATATATTTTAATATGGAGAATTGTCTTCAAAATGACTATTTATAGTTTCAGATGATTAGGTCATCTTAAGAAAGATAACTTTCAGTGATTGCATCCGTTGGCAATGGAAGTGAATTTGACTTCTTCAAAGCTTTTGGAATCGGTTAAAAAAATATTTAACTGCAGCCTATTCATTTGTTCATACCTTTACAATAATAAAATAAATTAATTACAAAATAAATGGCAAATAATGCAGCAAAGAATAAAACTTAATGAAAAAATTATCTTTTCCTTAATTTTGAATATATTGTAAATGAACAAAATTTCAAAATGCAGGAAATGTGGAGTAAATCAAAGCAAAACACATTATTAAAGCTTTACATTAGAAATGTTTTTAATAGTGTCAAAAGCACTGAATATTTATTGAAATATTCATAATGAAGCCTGTCTACTTGAATTTCGCATTTGCTCAGAGTCTTTCTTTCTAGAAACAGTTTGAACTTCTTAAAGTAATTATTAAATGTTATGACTACTATCTATAATATTTTTCTGTTATCTTTGCTTGAGACAGATTCCTAGCAACACTTGGTAATTTTTAACTATATTTCTAGAATTAATTCTGTTGCTTTTTGTTTTGCAGCATCTCAATCAAAAGCTATTAAAATGTCTTAATATGTTAACATTTATGAAATTTGAAATAAAGAAACACATATATATGCATACCTTAAATTACTACGTTAGAAATAAACATAACAGAAAGAAATAATATCAGAATCGAAAATAAACTGCCTTGTGTCTCTTGTGAATTGCCTTTTTATCCATTACCAGTTCCAGAAACAGGAAATGTAAAAATTAATATAAACAGATTAGGAATATGATCATTTATGAGTACTATATTAAACTGTCAAATGAAATATCTTGTGTGAAAAAAAATTAACCTTAGATTGTGTTCTGGTCAGTCAGTGTCAAAGTGGTTAAAACTAGTTACTGTACTACAAGGTTTGCTTTTCCTCACCAAGGGGACATTAACATCCTTACAAATCCCCATTTCCCATTGGTGCAGTAGGAATGCATTGCGTATGTGGTTCTCCAATCAGTCAATGAGCTTACTTTAATGGACATCTGTGATGTGGTGGCATCCAAAACAGAAAGATTTGTCTTTGTTAGTCCATAGCCTTGTCTAAACAGACTAACAAGGACAAATTGGTTAAAACATGGAAAAGTAGTAGCTTGTCGTGGTTTCTGTTTCAGTTTAATGGTTTAACTGAATGGGGTTTTCATAATCTTCCTCATATACAATATAAATATAGAATTTACTTTCTCCTACCTTTTCATATATACAGTTGTGCTTTAATCAAAAAATCCAATCCAAGTTTGTTTGTTAATTAGTATTATAATATGAATTTCTTTAACACTGCTGTATTGTTGCTATCTTTCTTAACATCTTGCCTTGGAAGGGTTGCCAGATTGATTTGATTTTTAAGCCAAATTATAAATGTGCTATTTCTTACTGTATGGTTGGCATTAGAAAATTCGTTTGTTTTTCTTGTCCACACCCTATTGTAAAATCATTTGCATGAGAATTATGTGTAGTATTTTTATAAATAATTTCCTAGAATATTGTTCATTGAATGGGAATAATTTTATATCCAAATGAAACCATAAAAAAATTTAAATACTTCAGCATCTAGAATATTCTTGTCCTCATAGCAGTTTATAAAAGCATAATTTTGAATCCAAAGTATGTGCAATTCTAATGGTTCTGAATAGAATTTGTAATCATGCAAACTGGCTGTAAAATTGTTATATTTGCCTTTATTTATATAATATCTTGTAAATATTATGGCATCTTTAAGCATTCTTAATAAAAACAAAAACCAAAAACAGCATGCAGCCACCTGAATTTTACTATATCACTTAAATAAATGCTTAAGAACTTACATCTATCATCAGAAACAATAAAACTATTTATGTATGAGAAGCTTACTTTTGCTACAGATTCCACCTGTATCATTCTGTTATCCAAATCTGGTTAATGTGTGCTAACAGCATCAAAAATCTATTTAAATTTATGTGTCTTTTTTCAACTTTTTGTTACTTGGCCTTAAATGAAAATTTTAATTCTATAGCCTTTGAACTATTTTAAACAAGTTTTATTTCTTCCATGAAATCTTGTTTTGATATTTACTTCATTTTCGTAACTTCTTAAAAAGAAAAAGAATTAAATAAATAGAAATGTTCTTATTAAAAATAGGACATGATTATGTTTTTTATATTAATTATTTATTAATTTATTTTATACATATTGGTTTACATTTATATCTTTACAGATGCTCGGCAAATGGAGTTATTGATGATTGAACTGCAGAAAATTCAATGCAATTTCAGAACGCGGCATAGTTCTCCTGGAAAGCCGTAAAGTACTGATACGTGTGGTGACAAATAAGAAAAATACAAGCTCACAATGAAGTGAATGCAAAGAACATGTTGTATTCTAATTTAAGTATACATATATGTATGTGATTCTGAATCTTCATGTATGAATTGCAAATCTATGATACTTACTCTTTGTATGAAAAAACTTGCTTTAAGAGATGTCCAGTGTAGATGCTATATTTATTATATTAATATATTGTAATAAGAAATTTGTGCATTTTGTAGTATAGTAAAGTTATTATTATGTTATCAAAAACATATTAATATTATGCCAGAAAAGTACATTTGATAAAAGCATTGTAAATATATAAAACCTGCATGTTAATCACTTCACCAATTATCTCAAATGAGACGCATTGATCTGAAAATTGTCGTCTGATGTTAGCAACATCACACTCTTGTCAGGGTTAAATGTGGCGTAGATTATTACCCCGAGAGACACCTTCACTTTGTGTTTTCCAATCCCCAAAATGCAGCAAAAATAAAAAGAGATGATTAATAGCTCAATTGATCATCATCTCCCCACTCCTAAAAGGTAAGTTCATTTGGAAAGACGGGAAATAGGAATGCACTTCTGGCCTCCATTTCAGCTGGTACTTTCAATGAAACTACTTCTCATTTAAAAGCATGCTTAAGAGGATGTTTTTTGTTAATTTTCAGATAAGAGGCTAGTGAACACAAACGAAATTTTTCTCCTGGATAGGGAGAAGAGTGCTTAGTTTTCTAAATAGGGTCTTGACAGCTGGTGAAGGGGGAGATTTATTTCTAAGACCGGTTTCAGATACAAAAAGTTTATCTTTGGAGGAGGCAAAACAAAACAAGTATTTGAGTTTCATAGAATGGTGAAGTGGTGATATATTTTGTTGTGCTTTAAAACCTTGTCTTTTATTGTGTTTATTTTTCAGTTGTTAACTATGAGCTTTTAAACTTGATTTTCATCATTTGTCTTTCAATATATTTAATTTATAATTGAAATTTTTTTTATTCTACTTCTGTGCTTTCTTTCTGAAATGTGCATGTTGTTTTTGTTATGTATTTTCGAAATATTGTGTTTCTATTTATGACCTCCTTTAATTTGTGTTTTTATTTATGAACTACTTAAGAAGAAAACTACTTAAAATATTTATTTCCAAAAAGGACGGATTTTGCTTCATGTTATTTTAACTTCATATGAGAAATATGTGATATGCTATTAAATTTTGCATTATAGTATTTATGTCATTAATTGTGTTTATATTATGACATTCTCAAAATGGTTGTGTATTTCTGGGAAATACTAAAGATAATTTATGTATAATGCATTACATTATTTTTGTTATTGTGATAGTTATTGTAGTACACATTAAAATTGACGTATAAAAATTATTCAGAAGAGTACAATTATAGAGCAGTATATTGTTGACTGTATTCAAGTTTTTTTTTTAGAGCTTTATAACCTTTTTTAAATATGTCAGGTATTTAGGTAATCAGGCATATAAACTGAATACTTGACTTTCTCCAATTCTGAATTATTTTATTTTTAAATTACCGTATATTCCAGCGCATAACACGCACTTCTAATTTCAAACTACATTTATAAATTTTTAGGTATATTCGGCATATAACGCCCACCTTTTTTCTTTATGAAGAAACCTGAAAGATACATGTGCTATGCTGTTATCTTTTAAAGTCATTCATTCAAAGAATTTCCCAGGCGTTCGAACAAATGGTATACTGAACTGACAAGCGATAAGGGGAACAATAACACCTGTGGGGAGGAAATGCTTGAGAGAGTGAATAATTTGTCAAAGAGGATGGATTTTATGCAATGCAGACTTGCACAAGAATATTATTCTAGGGTTTTGAGAAGAGAAGGACAGAATTTGGGTTAAAAATGCCCTTCCGACCCGAATGAATTTGAGGAATTAGGAGTCAGATATTTCCTGAAATGACTACAGAAAGTAGTCATTTGAAGCCGCGATTTTCAAGCGAATATTGAAAGCATGGCTTCTGCTAAACGAAATAGCCTAGTGCTGGTTTCAAATGCATAGTCATTCAGTGTGCAAAAGGAAATGGAAAAGGTGCTGCAGCAAGGCTGTTTGTTGTTGGTGAAAGAGGGAATGGATGATGATTATTTAATTCTATTTCATAATT
This sequence comes from Stegodyphus mimosarum, assembly GCA_000611955.2. Taxonomy (NCBI): domain Eukaryota; kingdom Metazoa; phylum Arthropoda; class Arachnida; order Araneae; family Eresidae; genus Stegodyphus; species Stegodyphus mimosarum. Next base: position 315,386 of record KK118620.1, read on the forward strand.
TAATGATTGTGAAATAGAATTCGATGATGTGCCTGAAGTAATTTTTGTAGCCAGTGTATAACGTGCACCCATAAACTTCTGTCTTAATTTTTATATTCGAAGTGCGTATTATATGCCAGAATATACAGTATTTCATTTCTCAGCAATCTGCATCAAAAGGTAAGATAAAATAGACATCATTAAAGTTGCTCAAATTAATGTAGAACATTGTGTTGAATGAATCAAGAACTAAATAAATTATAGATTGACATCGAGTCAATTTTTTCAGATTTTTAGATCTTAATTTTTGTTCATTTTTTATATGCTACTGAAAAGGAAAATTTTATTTTATTTTTAGAATGCATCTAATTCTTTTACGTTAAAACTCGTATCAGTTTTCCATCTCAAATAACCTTTTTCTTTTATTATACATTGGTTTGTATGTTTTAGTTAACTTGTAGTTTGACATACTTTGTTTTTAATATTTTTTTATAAAAAAAAACATATTAAAATATTTTTCTCCATCTTTAAATTCAGAGTTCCGTAGCTTGATTCATGCAAGTACTTTTTTTTACCATTTAATCCAGAACTTCTAAATTAAAGAATTCAATTAAAATATTATAAGATAGGTAATTACTCTTTATTCTTGAATCATATAAACATTTATACTAATTACCAGTTTGTCATGAAATGTCAGTTATCCATGCAGCAGGAAGTCTTTTAATAGTTAAATATTGTATAATGGTGATTAGTTATGAAACATGAAAAATGCTCATATTTTTCTTTTCACCCCTTTTTAAAACAATAAGAAATATTAATGCCGGCAATATTTTCTCACATAAATCAATTTCAGTTCACCTTCATTAATTAAAATGCCTGTTTCATTCTTATCAATGCTAAGAGTTCTTAAGAATTTTTCAATGTTTCAATACTAAAAGATGTTACAAAAAGATATGTTAGAGTGGTTTTTGCTTTAAAAGTTGAGAAGTTTTTTGTAAACATCTACTATGAATTTTTATTATTATATTTTATGAAATTATTTATTTTTTTAGATTTAATTTATTTTGTTATTTCTACTATAATTTATTTGTACTGTTATACTGCATTTCAATCATTTATAATAATCCATTAATTGTAACTACAAGTGCAATTCATTTATTTTATTTACATTTGTTATTTTTTATATGACAAACATTATGAAATAAAATTTTTATTTCGTTACATTTCTGTACCTGAAATTTAAAAAAGTGTTTGAAACTCATGGCAGTTATCATCAAAGTCGGGGAGGGGGAACAAACATGAAAATATTCTATAAGAATGGGAAAAAATTGCAACAAAAGATAGAAAAATAACGGAAAATATTTACTGTGAATTCATTATGTGGATAAAACTTTGATTCATGGAACACAAATCATGATTGTCATTAAATCTGAAAGTGAACAAAAATTGTAATTTACCATATTTACCCTCAGATTTCTCCTCGCATAAGTCCCCTTAGTATTTTCAGCGTGATTTTATTTTTTATTTATAATTGAAACATGTAAAACTTTGATAAATATTACAGTCTGCAAATAAAAGGGAAAGTATTGAATATAGTAACTGTAACTGATACTTTGAAGGCAGAATACAGTAATATATATCTAATTAAATGCACATAGGAATCTATGTGCATTTAAATTGGCTAGGTTTTTCAGCTTTTTACCACGAAAATGTTATGCACTACTTTTTTCTTCCCGTGGATTTTCCCAAAGTAAAATTAGTAAAAGAAGAAGGGAAATTATACATGTAAATACAATGCATGGTAAAAGTATTCCTAATATTTCGTAATAAATATAATGCCTTAATTCAAAGAGTATGTATATATGAAGACTTTGACCTCGGTTCAATTCCAATTGAATGGGCTAGCTGCACGGTTGGTTTTCTTGTTTTTTCTCATGTGCGACATGAATATGATCCAGTTTTCCTCAAAAAGTCCTCCACTATGGCGTCCTTCCTTGTAAGCAGATAGCCCTTGAGCACTTTGTCATATCCGAATAACCTAACCTCAGAAAGTATATAAGCCTTCAAGTGGTCCATGGTGTATGTTTGTGGAGTTATGAAATTCTTAAATGGAGGTCTGTTTTAAAATTGCAAGCGAAATGTGTGTGAGAGAGAGAGAGATTCTGCCAAATATAGAAATCGGATATTTATCTAATTGTGAAGAAGTTAAGGCAATAACTGAAGTTGTGTGCCAAAAACTTTAAAAGAAAACATTGAAGAATGGTTACATGGCGATTCAGGTGAGCCCAGCTTTTAGTGCTTAAATGACTCCGATATCGTTTCACATGTTACAAAAACAGAAGAAGCAGTGAATAATTCTGAAAATACTAGCGAAGAAATGTACTGGCAATTGTATTAATCCCGAGAGAGCAATAATTTCTGTTGAAACTATGTTGGACGTCGTTGATCAAAGAGTATTCAAATGCGATTTATGACAAATATTCTGAACAGGAAGCAAAATTACTGATTTTTTTTAAACAAATAAACAATATGCATGAAAACTGATAGTTTGGCTTATTCCCGTGACCTGCTTTTCCGGTCACGGAAATTATTATTATCAAATTAGCCTGGATAATCGATAGTACAATTTATATATTTTACACTAATCACTCCGGCATCGAAGATTTTATTTAACTGCAGTGCCATTGCTTCATAACAAAAAGTTTTGAAATTGTCATAGATGATGAAATTTCCAATTATATTTTTTGGGCGTCGTAGAATTGTGTCGCTCATTATACTGGTGCTGGAGACATTTATCAGTTGGATGCAATCATGGCACATAAACACTGGTACACGGTATGCTGCCCGTTCTTCTGGAATCATTGATTTCTTCCTGCTCAGAAACATCAGCGTTCCGCTGGATGTTTCTGATCAAGATGAACTCTCCTCTGACTATAATCCGGTGACGATGAATCTGAACATCAGCAGTTATACCCCACCAAACACAAGAGTCTTTATTACTGATTGGCGTAAGTTCACCTAAACTCTGAACAACATGCAGTACACGCTACTCACATTATATACAAGGGATGACATTGATAGTTTAGTTCAGATCTTCACCTCAGATGTTATCAAAACTCACTCTGGAGCTCAAAAAGAAGTCTCACAGGGACGTGTGTACTGAAACAACAAATTGAAACAGTTAATTAAACCTCGCAATGCAGCAAGAAGGCAATTCCAGAGGTCCCGCAGTCGTGAGGACAAGCAACGATTCAACCAACTATGCAACGAGGTCAAATCGCTTTTAAATGCACAACACAGCTGAACCATGTACCTTCAAAACTTCTCCACAAATGATAACTCGCTGTGGAAAGCTATTAAGAGGTCTACGAAATGCCACAATAACATTTCACCCCTTAGAGGCCCACAACGGATCCACTACACGGAAATTGAGAAAGTAGAACTCTTAGTTTAGCATGTGGAATCTCAATTTCGCACCAACAATTTTCATGACACTGCCACAGAAAACACTGTTCATCAGTTTCACTCCACATTCTCAACAAGCCCACGCACGAACAACATCATTTCACGCCTTACCTTCAGAAGTCCATGCTATTATCAAAAAACTCAAGCGAAAGAAAAGCCCAGGACTGGATACTATTACCAACTGTATGATTAAGAGATTTCCACTCAAGACTATCCTCATTCTCACGAAAATTAGCAACATCATTCTTGACGCAGTACAAACCACAGTCCTGGAAAACTGCTAAAATAGTACCCATTCTGAAGCCTGGCAAATCTGCAGCTAAACCACAGTCATATAGACCCATCAGTCTGCTATCTTCCGTCAGCAAGATTTTGGAAGCTATACTTCTGAGACGTATCAATAACCATCTGGATACAAACAATATCATCATACCTCATCAATTTGGTTTCCGAAAATATCTCTCTACGACGAACCAGCTCTACAGGCTGATCGAGACCATTACGGAAGGCATGCCTACAAGAAAAGTTACAGATGAACTGTTCATTGATATAGCTAAGGCTTTTGATAGAGTCTGGCTGGATGCCCTCGCGTACAAATTACACTTTCCGGGTTTCCCAAACTACATCATAAACATTACTAATTCCTACCTAACAGGTAGACACTTTGTCGTTCACGTATCAGGAACAAACTCTACTTCACACCCTATCCTTGCAGGGATCCTTGCTCGGACCTACATATTTTAATATCTACGTGAATGACATTCCCACAACACTAGCTATGTATGTAAACGATTCAGCGATTCTTGCGCAAAGTGCATTCATTGGTCCAATTATCCAAAGACAGCAAAATTACATACACTCACTGGAGATTTGGCTCAACAAATGGAAAATCTTAGTAAACATGGAGAAGACCAAAGCAGTCCTGTTCACCAGAAAGACAAAAATTAGAAAGAACCTGCTTTTCTACAATACCAACATTCCATGGGCCAAGCAAGTCCTTTATCTTGGGGTGATCCTCAATAATACTCTTACATAGTCCCCACACATCACTTCTATTATCCAGAAGTTCCGAGTTCGTAAAGCACAACTCTATCCCTTAATTGCTCTGAACAGTGTATTATCTATAGAAAATAAGTTACTTACTTGCAAGTCCATTCTCAGATCATTACTTTGCTATGCAAGTCCAGTTTGGGCCCATGCTAGAAAAACAAACAGACGGAAACTTCAGGTCTGTCAAAATAGTGTACTCAGACAGTTCATTAATACTGAATGGTACATAAGAAACAGTAGAATCCACGAGGAACTGGACATGGAGTTGCTCAGGACCCATTACTATAAACTTGCTAAAAATTTTCATAACAGGCAGCAACTCAACTTTCATAACAGACAACTCCAGTGTAAAAATTTGTAACTATTATTATAATGATTTAAACAATATATACAGGTCCCTGGCCCAGTTAAATACCTGGATTATGTAAACCTCACCTTTTTCCTTCATACCTCTAGTTGCTATGTACCATCATTTTGCTGTATCCCTGCATTATATGTCTGTATTTGTGTATGTATATATGTAAAGTTAATTATCATTTTCTATTATGCATTTGTTTTGTGTAATATTTTCGTATTACTTATTAATATGGATTCGGGCTACTAGTATTTGCACTATCTTACCATGTGATATCCCATTTCACCAGCTCGACAGCCTCTGGGCCTAATCTAATTAACAGCTCATCAATTTCCTAGTTCCTCTTTTGCTCATATCTGTTAGTTTTTAATTTGCAATTGAGCATATTAAATTTAAGCTTTAACTCTTAATATAATATCCTTAATTGATAGGTTAATCATATATCAATTTTCGAAGCTATCAACTTATTCTACAAGGGGTAGAGTCTAGGCTCAGGTACCCTGGTGTAGCAAACACCGTTTCACAGTGAGAGCATAGGCGTACCCTACCAACACCACAGAGTTAAATTGAAGACAGCATGCGTACCGAGAACTTGGTTACTGCATACCGTATACCAAGTTCGATTGTGAAAAACGACGTTGTTGAATCACTAATGTTAGGAAGGGGCTTGCATCGATTACCCAACAAAGATCGGAGATTGTTAGGGTATGTTGCTTTTGATCTAAATAACAGAAACACATTTATGTACAATATTATGTGCAGTACTTCATTTATGTACAAAATGTATTACACCCACTGAATTTGTATTTTAGTTTTAAAAAGCGTCATAATAACAACAGCAAGACTTTTGAAAAGAACGTATTAATTATTTTCCTTTCATTCCTTATTGAAAAATTTGTTTTGGTATGTGTCCAAGGATCTGGAACGGAATGATGTATACCGAAGTATCACTGTATTTTTAGACTTTAGTGAGTAATTCACTTATAACAGAAAATGTCAATTAGAAAAACGACAGCTAATAGAACTTCATTGAAGTATGCATATAGTTTTTCTACAAAAATTTATTAACTTTCATATCATTACTTTTGTTATTAAAAGACGCTTCTAATGCCCTAAAGTATGTACTTGCACTATGTAATCTTACTAAAATTCATGCTATTGGAATAACTAATTAAAAGTCGAATATCATATATTGAATATTAACACTTAACACAGTCCCACAAATGGCCGAATGGTTAAGTGCTGCTGAATACTTGATAATTCGAGTCAAAACAAGCAAATACGTTGGTTGCATTGAATGGATTTTTGGAGGTTTACTCCATGTGGAAAGCGAACACGAGCCATCTTCCTTTAGAAAATTCGCCATGAAGGTCTCTCTTCCCTCAGGCAGATAGCACTCGTGGGCTTTGCCATACTCAAACAACCAACCAACCGGTATTGTGTGTACATAGGAAAAGCACATATGGATTGGATGTATTGTAATAATAGCCCACATTAGTAGACACTATGGTATTAATATCTTCATATGGGAGTGTTCGAAAACTAACCTCCATTGTAAAGGGGCGCTAGTAGTAGTGCTCAGAGCATAAACATTGCTACATCAAATAATCTGTGACTCAGTGAGCTTCCTGCTATCCTGTCGTACTGCATCCCGTGAGTGCTGGTTGTAGCGTCATAAAATATGCGCTGCTTTTGAAAATTTCGCCAAATGCCAGGTAAGAAGAGTAATACGATCGATATCTTTGGGCAAAACAAAATTGTCAGCGGCAGACATTCATCGTGAATTGTGTGTCGTGTACGGCCTAAATGTTATGGTGTAGTCCGTCACTGGGTGAGATTTTTCAAAGAAGGAAGAACAAACATTCCGAACATTTCTCAACCTGTTTTGTACGAGGCAGTCATCGGAAAATTAGGGTACCGGAAGTTCTGGCTCGATGTTACTCGATGTGCGGCAGGATTCTAAGCAAAAATTCTCACGAAGATCCACAAAACTAATCAAATGGGCGCTGCCTAGTACATTCTCTCCCGGTACTACACGGAAGGGGAGGAGTTTTTGAACTGAGACAAAATAACAGTTAATGGCGTGGGGTCATATCGGTTCTCCAACCCGGCTGAGAAAAGACCGTCGAACTTTGTCAGCGAGGAAGGTTATGGTCACCTTGTTTTGGGATACTAATTGAATCTTGCCTGGCTTATTCATGGAAAGTTCATGGTACGACAATCAATTCTGAAGTATACTGTAACACTTTGAGACAACTGAAAAGAGCCACCAGAACAAACGTCGCGGCCTGCTGACATCTGAGTTTGTGTTCCCGGAAGATAATGACTCCCTGACAGTGCTCAACGAACACAAGATCTTTTGCGCCAGTTTCAAATGGGACGTGTTTCAGCATATCCTCTACAGCCCGGACTTGACTTTTTCTGATTACCATCTGTTTCCTGCAATGAAGAAGTAGTTTGGGGCACAGCATACTTCACTGATAATGAGGAACTTCAAACCTCTCTGACAAGTTTGTTGAAGTCGGAGGCGGCTGAGTTTTATACAGGAGGGATTGGAAAGTTGGTAAAGCGCTAAGGCAAATGCTTGAATGTACATAGAAACTATGTTGAAAAATAGAGGATAGCTTTACCTTTCAGATGTAAATAAATAAAAAAAAAATTCTTGAATCCTTGCGGGGTTTTAATTTCCAGCGAAACGGAGGTTAGTTTCCGAAACACAATACAAAACAACAAGTACAGAAAGAGATTGATGTATAGACAAATAACGAAGTAAAAAATTCCAATTTGAATAATATTTTAAATTGTAATGAAATGAAATATGACTAACATATTTTTATTGCTTAGTAAAAAATATAAGTTTTAGTTTTGTTATTCCTTTTTCTGGTATTCGGAACATTTCTCCACTAATTCATTAAATCATATTTAAAGAGTTGATGACTTTCTTTTCAAATTTCATAATCATCTATAATTAAAGCTTGATAATATGTGTGATCATATTGTAGATTTCATTGATGAAAACTCACTGTTTGCGAATGAAGTCACTTGCTTTTTCGAGAAATATTAAAAGTTAAAATATACCCATCAAAAAACAATTTTTGGCAAAAGTTTGATGCACTCGTCTTTTTAACGGGATAAAGAATTGATTTTTCGAAATAATAATACATTATGTAACTTAAAGCTATTTCGATTTAGATGTCAGAAACAGTTTGGAATTCGTAAGTTATTTTAGCAGAGGCGTAAGGAGAGGGGCGTTGCCCTTGGCGGCATATTTTTAGGAGCAGAATATTTTGTGTGAAACATTTATAAAGGTTAGTCAGGTAAATTGTCGAGGTTGGTGAAGAATAATTAAGTTTTAAATTTCCAAACGGAATTAAATTGAAAAAAAAAAAAAAGTCTGTTTAGTCTAAACAAAGAGATTTAAGAAACCACCATGTGATTACAACAGCTGTGTACTTTTGTCATACCTTTCTTATTCCGTTGAAACTTTTAAATACAGATCACGATATCAAATATCGATATCAGAATATCAACTAAATTATGATCACGGTTACACTGACAAGAAAGTTATTCCTCGTTAAAAAGAAGTACTTCAGTTTTGTTTTCGTTATTGTTAAAGGAATCGAAATTAGTAACGTGAAAGAGAAAGTCTTTTTGAGTTTTTGCAGTTTATTCTAAAATCCAACCTCCAGAGCGAAGTTTCTTTCTTCTCAATAGTTTAAGTGCTGCTAGTTGTGGAAACCGTTTTAGAAATCATTTGCGAAGTGCTTAAGAATTATAAATATGGGTTTTACGTTTAAGAAATCTTACTCTATTATCTACATATTAGTAACAGCAATCAAGTAGAAATCTACAATGTAACTAATGGTTTTGCCAATGAAATAAATAAATAAAATAAAACAAATAAAAATCTGAAAGCCTTCAGATTTTATATTATGCTCAAAGAGGCGTTTTTTAACGTTTTGTGTGTTGTCTTTGTTTATTAAATATAATGTTCTGCGCACTTAAAATTCTATTCAACAAAATATTAAAAACAGCAAAAAAAGCATATCTTTAGAATTTTCGATGCACAATCTCGCGCGCTGGAGATTTTTTTTTAATCAGAAATTCGCTAAAATTTTACAAAATATGAAACAGATAATAAAACAAATTCCAGATTCCAAATTTGGGCTTCCAGATGCTCATATTCGGGTGGAAACATTCAATATTCAAAATTTGATGACTCTAGGTACCATTTTTTTTCATAATGCGAGAAACCTACATACATTCATGCAGGTTTTTCAACATTTTCTTCAAATATAATGCAGGGCCCCAATATTTGGTGGCAACAATTTCAAAAGTGAAACGCCGTTTTATAGTGAACGACGCAAAATGCCAAAACAAAATTTTCAAAACAAATTGCCCCTTTCGGCAAATGGGAAAGATAATAATATTATTTTGAAATGTTGGAATTAAAATTTTTCTACAAAAATAAATGTAGAGTTTTAATGTATTTACCTGTACACCATATTGGACATTTTTTACAGTCATTTGCTTGCTCACTAAGAGGGACAGCAAATTCGGGTATAACCTCAGGCGACAACTCAGGAACCGCCCAGGGCGGCAAAAATTCTTACTACGACACTGTATTTTAATTGAATCGATGTTTAATGATAGTAATCGCTACATCTTGAATAGTAATTTGAATCCATTAAATTACAAATCGTACACTTTAAGCAGAACACTATGAGTAATAATATCTTTCTTCAACGGGAAATAAAGGGAGCGCGGTTCTACGAAGAGCCACACTTCATATACAGCCCCTTCGAAAACAAATCCCTGTCGAATGTAACCGGAGAGCGTTCCAAGCAACAGGAATGATTAGGCTCGGGAAACCCGATCCCGTAATGACTGCAGGTCCTCCGAAACCGGAGAACGAACGATTTAATAACAGTCCGGGACCCGCTCTTTGTACGTTCCGGACTTCCAGACACAATCCAAAGCGTAGCAGCGCGAGCGCCCAAGTCTCTTTTTTTCTTTTTTTTTCCAACTGATCGCAGAACCTCCGCTCGGCTCTCGCAAGTTCAATTCATAGTGGAGGCAAGTACGTCGTACTATATTTGGCGGTTTATCGCTTTTTTAAAATTGCGTGCTTCCTATAATATCAAATTACGGAATGATACATGAAGAATAAAAATTACTGTTTTCTTCTTATTGTTTATCCCGGAAAATGTTTTTCACGTCATCACAAAATTTTGTTCCAAGCGTTCATTTAGATCCACTTGGTTTTCTATCAAATATTACTTAAAAAGTTTGGCCATTTTTCAATTAGAATTATTTCTATGGTGTGGTGCAAAGTTAGGTTAGACATAACAGAAATGAAATACATATATGACAGCAAATAAGGTACTGCGTGTAATTTTATGCAGAAGTAACAAGGCAAAATTTACCGCAAATAAACTGAACACTTGATAGAGTCTTAAAGCAGCAGATCAATAAAAAGAGAAAGGTACTGATTATGACCTTAACTAAGATTAGTTACAGATTTAATGGTTAAATTATTTAAAACACAGAAAAGCACTCAAGGGCTATCTGCTTAAAGGTCCCATGAGCCTGGATTTGAATTGGGGTTGAATTACCGCTGTTCAACGATTTTATCGCCTTGGTGCTTGCTAGCACGCGTTTAGTAAGGCCTATGACTTTTTAACATGCTTATACCAGCCTCGCAGATCCCTGGCTGCGATCTATCTAAAACAGCCTTTGGGAATTCCGAAGAAAGTCTACCCGATAAGTTTATTTTCTATTTGTGGTATAATTGACGAGGCAGATGCATCGTATGCCGATTTAATACTACATCTCAAACGCATTCGACTGAAACCCTGCTAACAGCAACAGTATCATCTAACAATTATTTCTGCATCGAGAAAAAAGTATGATTAGGGCATTGTTCTGCATTAAGCGAAATACAGGGCCATGTACTCTTTTGAGCAAATGAATGAAAGTGCCAGAACCTTGTCACAATAGTGAAAACCATGTTAGAACTTACAGAAAATATGTGTAGATCGATTAATCCGTTCCTCGTCACACTATGGAATATCCACTACCCGATGCCGGATTGGGTTATGTAGACAACTGCCTGGAGAATAAGTATTAGGCTTAACGGAGCACCATATGTGCTAAAAGTTAATTTAAAAATGGTGTTTCCCTGATGCTAAGAATTAAAAGGCTCTGCGCTTCCAATACATGAATATTAGCGTCCTTAATCTAAAGGCTAATACTTTATAACGAACCCTAGAAACGCATTGTCCGAGGCACAAAAGTGTCTTCCGTTTGCGCTTCCATCAACAGACCTGTGCAGTTCTAATGTGCGATGGACGATAAAACGTAACAAGTTATCCTTAATACAGAGACCTGAGTAATCAGAGAGAAGAATAGTCCACCACAGCTCCAGTGTTCACGTTTTGGTTTAGTTTGGTTTATGTTATGGCAAAAACTGGTATTTGATTTTTATTATAGAAAAATTTATTAAAGAAAAGTTGGTTTCTGGTTTGATAGATTAAGGCAAAGCGCACTAGGGAAGAAATGCCTTCTTGGAAGACTTCCTAAGGGAACTGGCTCGTCTTCATGTCAGATATTGGAAAACGATGAAAAGTCCATGCAACCAACCCGTTCGCTTAGAATCGAATCCAGGTCCAACTACCTGTGTTCAGTGATTTAAATATATTATACTGAAAGTTTGTTCAAGTGTATGTGCGGTCATCAGTTCAATTATGACACAATTATTTATCGTTTATCAATACATAAAATTTCAAAAATATGTTTGCAGTTTGTTAATTTATTTTTTTTTAATTCTTAAACACTTGATAAAATTAGCTGCATTTTAAAAATTAATTTAATAAATCAGTTACGGAATAACTAAATACCTTTCTAAGTAATTTAAAACTGGTTCAAAATAAAACTTTATACGGAAAGAACAAATTTTTCGTTTTTTTTTTTTTCAACAGTTTTTCGTTTCGTTCGAACAAATTTTTTTTTAACTACTTGTAATAGAAAGTAATATTTTTTAGCAATGAAATGCATCTCAGAAAAATTTAATCCATGCATGGTAGAGTAGTTAATATAGATGAATACTGGTAATTTGACCTGAGTTCGAGCTCAGGTAAACGGCTGGCCATATAGTTTCCTCACGTGTAACGCGAATACGACCCAGTTTCCTTTAGAAATTCCTCCACATAGGCATCCCTTGCTTCAGACAGATAGCCCTCCTGTGCACTGTCTTATTCAAAATAACCTAACTATCCTTATAAAAATTGAATGAAAGACTTTATAGTTTTTCTTCTATATGACAGCAATTTTAAGCTGTTTCTCCTAAAAAGCATTTTGTCTAAGGTAAACTGCATTCGAATGTCCCATGGCCCTAAAGCAATTTCCTGCCGCAAACAAATACTTTTCAACTATGTATTTATTGCAAATACAGAATTGCAAAGATTTTAAGATTTTAGTTATTCGAAGGCCTAGTTTCTATTAATTTAAAAACCCTTAAAAATGAGCATGAGTAACACATCAGAAAATCTATATATAGGCCTAATTAATTTACAGTGGGATATAAATTTTATTCAAAGATTTGAAAACGCAAATTTTATTAACCTTTCTTAGTACTTCTGTCCTAAAATAAATATGATCATTTACGAATTTTTGCATTAAATGAATTGCCTTTTACTTCCTTGTACGAAGCAAGGGAAGTATTGTAACCATGAAAAATTCCGGGTACCATATTTCAACGAAAATATCCATTTTGGCCGCTATGGAATGCAATTTAACGATGTTTTTGCGTGACATCTGTACGTAAGCACAAAACAAAGGACTCTTTTTCGAAAAACGAATTATAAAACTAACTTAAAATGGATTCAGAAGAGATTTTTATCGTGGCGTCTGTACGTGCGTACATATGCATGTATGTATGTCTCTCGCATAACTCAAAAACGAAGAGTCTCAGAATGTTGAAATTTTGTATATAAGACTGCTACAGCGTGTAGTTGTGCACCTCTCGTTTTTGGTGGCAATCGGCCGCACCAAATATATATATATATATATATATATATATACTATAAATTATAATAAGAAAACTCTCCATATTACATCTCCAAGGAACGGAAATTCAATTTAAAAACATTGAAAAGGTGTAAGTAAACACAGTTAAGGAAAAACTAAATCGCAAAAATGGCAAAATCAAAAGTAAACTTTTTAAGTATTGAAAAACCAGTTATTGTTTTTGATAGAAGATGGAGAAATATGTAGAGTTTTCTTATTATAATTTATAGTGAATTATTGCTTTATTACTTTGCAGCTTTAGCGCAAGTCTTGGACTTATTAATTTGCTTTTAATTACTTTCATTATGAAAGCTGTATTTTATTCTTATATATTGGCAAATTGTGAATTTTTTGCTTTAAAAATGATTGAATTCTGTTGTTCTTATCTTCCGATTAAGGTTTTTATGCCTTAACCGGTTACAGTTTTTGCGTGGAAGTTAACTTCCACTCAATAGTTGTAGAATTATCAACAATTTAAAAGTTGTTTAAGTGCAGCTAAGCTTAAAAAATAGCAGCCATATTTGTTTACATTGGAAACTTACCAGAATAGTGGGTTTGTTGCCAATTTAGAGAAAATAAGCTTCGCATCAACAAAGATAATGTCTTCTTTTATTGTTGCGAATTAAATCATGCTTAACCCATTCTGGAATTATCATTGAAGTTATTAAATTATCCCATATATTGACTCAGCATAGCATCCACAACAAATTAAGTCAGTTTCTACGCCTTTAGTGTCTTTTTGCCGAGTAAGACCAAAAGTAAAATTTCAGTTTTTTGATCTGCCTTCTTGCCCGCTCGTCGAATTGCTTGTCTTTGCGCAGAAACAATTTAAAGAACAATTTTTTACAATAATTTTAATTGTAAAAAATTGTTTTTTAAATTGTTTAAACTCTTTTAACTGTACTTATGTTTTTCTATATTTTTCAAATTTTACTAAAAATAGCTTGAGATTTCATGCATTTTTGCCTTGTCGCGAAGAGAGGACAGAATTAATTGAATGAGGAATGTATCTCTAATGAAATTCGGGGAAATAATTTTAAACCAAATTCAAAGAAAAAAATGCGTATAATTTAATATTCCGTACAAGGAAGTCATGTAGTGTACACATCAAACTTTTCTGAAGCTATATTTATATGTGAACAGTCTATTTTCCCAGTTAAAAATAACCCTATTGACCGACGGCATTTACAATGCATAATGAATCTAATTTCTAATAATTTCTCTTGCAAACGCATGTATTTTTATTTATGCGTCGAAGAAAAATTTAATAGATAAAAGAAAGAAGTTAAACAATCGTTATTTACACTGACTGTCGAACTTGGAAAATTTTCTCTGAAAACTTAAAAAGCTTTCATAATTTGTTTACTTTTAGTTTCAATTAAAGTAACTTATTTAATGTTTATTTAATTTCGTTAAACAAATTTTAAATAAATGTCAGTCTGAAAATTTTGTATGTAGCTATCAATATACTTGAATAACAAAGCTGTAACCAAAAGAAATGTCTTAAAGTTACCAAACTTTAGTTTTCAGGTAGAGAATAAATGTAAATTGCATTTTTTTTTTCTTTTGCGGTATTATTATTATTATCATCATTTATGTTTGTTTTGATAAATAATTAGTAAGCTAAATTTAAAATTTATTTAAAATATTTGTTATTTTGCTAATAAAAAAATTTTCGTGCCTTCAACCCGCATGCAGTTTCAGCTTGAGGTACACTTAACCTCAGAAGAAAGTACGCCATCAATCAAACATATACAACCCACAAGATGAATGGTCGATTAGGGCCCGAACGGATAAGCTCTGAATACTTGTAGTTTCACTCAGATTCACAATCCAATTAGCAGATTAGAGGCAGAGTGGATAAGATCACTAGCAGTTTGCCTGAGTTTCGATCTTGGGAAGCGGAATGGTTGCATAAAGTTTTCATTTTTTGCCTATGTATAACGTAAATCAGAAAATCCTCTGAAGTTTCTCTTAGAAAGTCCTCTGAAGAGGTTTTTTCCTTGGATAGTTAGCTTTCCATCTGCTTTAGTGGTTAACCCACCAGTCAAATCCTAATGAATAGGCTAAACTGCATGGCCGGTTTTTTGTTTTTCGCCATCTATAACATAAACACGAGCCGGTTCCTTTAGAAATTTCTCTACAACTGGATCACTTATGTGACGCAAATAGGCCTCGCGTGCTTTGCTGTAATCAGTTAAATAAATGGCTCTTATTTGATTATGGCAAAGCACGTTAGAAATGTCTGCCTAAAGAGAGCGTTGACTTCGTGGAGGACTTTCTAAGGGAAACCCTCTCGTATGCACGTTACACGGGCGCCTTCAACCATGAAAACGTCTATTCAGCCAGCCCGTTCGCCTGAAATTTGAACCTAAGTCGAAACTACCTGTGTTGCTGCTTGGCCGCTGGTGAGCACACTCTTTGTGATTTATATAGCATAAATTTGAAATTTGCATGAAGTATATTATTGTCCCTATATTGAAGTGAGCTAGCTCTTCATAAACATATTTATTACATTTATGCTGCTTCTTTACATATGGGAAAATACATAAGGTAGAACTTTAAAATTTAGAGCCGACCTGCACAAAATTTTCACTCATTATGTTATTTATTGCGCCAAAGCATCTATGTGCTTTAGGATGGATATCTCTGGGAAGGACTCTCTGAAAGAAATTGGCCGGGACTTCAGTCAGTGGAAACCAGAGCCGTTTTAAAACTTTTATTATTGTGGCCCTACATACATTTAAAATATACCTTCCAAGTCTCACTAGTAGTGAAGTTGTTAAGACCACTGGTGGTTCAAGTCCAGACGAATGGGCTGCCGAGAATCCCGTCCCCTACCTCCAACCGCTCGAGAAGATATTCGAAGGGTTGGTGGTAGAAGAAGATATTTGGAAGACCCTTGGATCGCCCCGGGGGTTCTCCTTCAAAACTTTGTGAAAGGGAAGTTTAACAGTTAGTTAAGTACAGCAGTATTTCAATCATATGTGGTACTACAGAGACGCTCGCCTAGCTTCTACCTTTATCTGCATAGACGCTTTCGTGGCTTTCTCCGTATGTAACATAGATACGAACCAGTTTTCCTTAGAAAGCCCCCACGAAGGCATCCCTTTCTTTAGGCAGATAGCTCTCGTGTACCTTTCCACATTCATATAATCTAACCTAACCTAACCTAATGTAAGCCTATTTCTCCCCCGTTCATTTTCTCTCGGTTTAGTTGCACCACATATTCCTCGATAAAACAGGCAATGGCGAATTTTCTGTTATTTCCTTTGCTTGATGTCCTAAGCATGCGCTTATTCTGGTTAATGGTTAATCCAGCTCTGCTGGGAAAGAAAGCTGAAGTGAATACCACTGGTCAAAGACACTTGGCGTCTGGTAAACCAAATTATTCATCAAAAGTCAAGCATAATATTACCGTCTTCTAAGCCATTTGTTTCGTAATTTGGTTTGGAGAAAACTGTACCACCAGATTCGGTAGCAGAATTCAAACCTACAGAAGTCTCACAAAAGAAAATTAATGAGTTAAATTTCTGGTGAAGTTCCAAATGAGCTTTTTTTCCAAAAGAGCCTTCACGTTTTTTATCTGAGCTTCAGTTTTTCAAGCCCTGATATAAAAGTAAATGAGGATGGATATAGTGAGATGGTAGTTACATTTTTTTTATACTAGTAGTGTAGAAATTTATGTGGTACAATTTGTGGTTATGTCTCAAATGAGCCTTTTCTCTAAAGAGACTGGATGATTTCATTTCTGTTTCAGCCCAAACTGAAAATGACCTCTGGCCATCATTCCCATCTAAGCCTCAATTTTTCACTATGGTAATATTCTCAAAGCTTGGCATTTTAAATTTGAAAAAGATGGAACTAAATGCAGCTATTTCATCGCTTTAAAATTATGAAAAAATATTATTAATGGCTAAGAAATTCCAGAGACAAGCTGCCTTTTGGCACATGAGTTTAAAAGCTTCCACTAAAATAATGCAAATTAAAACTAAAACCAAAGTGTTCATGCGATATTATTTCAGCAAAAAATCGCATCAAAACAAGATAAACTATAATTAAAAAAAAAGTGTTACATTACTAAAAGCACTAAATTTACATTCTCTTATAGAACGGAGTATAAAAACAGACACTATTTTATAAATAAAATGAGAGGATAGTTCCTGATCGGGATGAATTGCGAATAAAATTATTGAATCTTCTCCTCTAAGGCTCAAATGGGAAAAAAAAATTGTTAAGGCTCTTTTGGGCTCAACTGGCACAAAGCCACAATTTCCATTGAACTTAAAAAATTACGAGTCTGCGATCATCAGCCATAATTTCCTTTTTCCAGGATGATGATGAATTCCAAAGGATAAGCAAACGATTATTTTAAATGAAATTTGGACCACCGAAGAAAGCGATCGAGGGAATTTCCCATGCAAAATGAGAGGTAAGGATGGGTATAAAATCGATTACTTCGTGTAAGTTCCCTTAACAATTTACCATAATTGAGCAACCAATGGTAACCGGAGCCTGTCGTTTGATATTCTACACCTTGGCGAGAAATAAATGTCGCCAAGATAACCCTAAGCAGACTGCGAAGAGAACAACTTCCAATCTTCGGTAGTGAATGATTTCCCCCCCCCCCATTTTTTTTCTGTATTCTAGGTTTGACACCTTTTCTTCCACAGACACCCGTCTTTTCTTCTGTCTTCCTTTTCTCTGAGTTCTCTTTGACAGAGGCACTTTTCCTTCTCATTCTTGTTGAGATTTTTAAATCCGTCAGTACAAAAGTTGCATGTCCGGAGACGGGAAGAAAAATTTGGATGCATAGGAACACAGAATACTGTCTGCAAAAACGAAATAACGAAATATTATGACCTGGTGCGAAGTAAAGAATGATAATAATGTTTCGTGATGTTGTGATACTTTGTTAAAATTGCTCCCATACTATACATTTCTTTTTGAATTCGAATACGTGGTTGTAAGTCTGCAAAAAACTTATATTTTTGAATGTGAAAATATTCGTAAGTTGAACGAAACGTTAATGAAAAATGATCTTTGAATTGAAATTAGTACTATTGATGAATATTTTTTTAAATTTCAGCCCTTTTATAACCAAAGCGAATCTCAATCCTCTTTCTATGTATTGCGACTGAGATTGCACTAGTTTTCGTTAAGTACAGAATATTAGAAAGGATGTTTTGCAGTAATTGATAATGACTATATATAATTTTATATATTATGCTAGTGGGAAAGCAAAGCATAAATTGTGCCGGAGCCCGGATCTGGTACTTCCAATTTTTGTGGTAAATCGTAAGAGCAACAGAACGCAAAATAAAGGGGCTCCAGCTCTTTTTTTATGTAACTGAAACACAGTTTCAGCAGACAGCTTTTATTTTAATAATAAATGGGCCTTAAAAATCAATTCTAATTTCTGAATACATGCCTCTCTTTCCTCAGGAAACAAATACTTTGACGGAGGTTTAGACTTTTAGGAAAGAAAAGGCCCCCACCTATGTCAAAGGCTTGTTCTCTAGGAAGTGGAATGAATTTATGACGGTGGACAAAGTTTTTCGTTTGCGAAAGTACGAACTGCGATTACATTGGCCTTGCACGTCCAGCGCTAGGGATCTTCCACTCCAGAACTCCTGCAGACATTTGAACTATGAAGCTAAATACGAGGGACGAAAATTGTAACTTGTGCAAAACTTACGTTTGTTCTTATGTTGTTACAGATCGGATTCGGGGTAATTTTTCCCCCAGTCGCATTCTGGTTGAGCTATAATTACATCGGCAAAGTGTCCCGGTCAGAAAGCACTGGATTCTTCTCTCTTTGTTTTCGAAGTTACACTTCTCGATTAAAATTTCTTTTCATACCCTCATAGCGTTTGTAGTATTCTCTCCGTTCTCCTTAGCGACGCTTTAATCGTTTTAATTTTTTCCATTGCTGAGAAAAGAATGAGTTTTTTTTTTTTTCCTCTCATCTCTTAAAATAGTACATTATATCGTATATTCAGGGCTTAAATTCAGCCGGAGACCGATTGAGTTATTTCTCAGTTTTTTTAATGGAATTGTGAGTCCAACCGGAGCGCCAGCTAAGACAAGTCTGATGTCTTATTTCTTTTATTTAATTATTTATGATAAATTTAATAATTTACTAAATTTTTATTTATATTCTTATATTTTATTGAATTTTAACTTAAGGAATTTAATTATTACTTAGTTTGTTGTTTTATCAGTGATTTTTTCCCCCTTATTCCTGACGGCCTTCCATAGGGCTCCAACACTTCCGATTTTATAAATTAAGCTTCATTGTTCATGAAGTTAATGAAAAAAGAGAAAATAATTAGATTACTGTAGCGGTATGATTTTTATACAGGCTATAAACAATTAAGTAGCAACAAATCTATGCAGGCATAGATTTACAGAAATTGGAACCTCGGAGCAGAAGATCTTACAACCGTCCCCCCTCCTTAATTCTTTTAACATGGTATGTAGAGTCACTAGGTTATTTAGAAGCAGAAGACATGAAAAAAGAGCAATGCCCTCACTGGGTCTCAAACCTGGACCTCTCGAATACGTGCCGAATGTGTTAACCTTTACACCACGAAGGCATGCAGAAAGGAGGAAGAAAAGTTGGCTGCGTCTACTTCTGGTATCTTATATACTCCCTCTTTTAAAGGGCGACTGGGGATTAAGGGACCCAATCACCAAATTTTGGTGGTGAAGAGTCATCATCCACCACCTTTTTTAGTTCCGGCACCACTGTACGGATATTTAGAATCATTAGGATATTTAGAAGCAGGAGGCTGAAAAATGACCAGTAGGGACTCGAACCTGGATCTCTCCCATGCGCGCTGAGTGTGCTAACCGTTACACCAGAAACCTGAACGCTCATAATAAGTTAATCTCATTTGCGTATATTATACCATAATGATACGAACTTAAGAGGAAACTGGCTTTAAATAATGCTGTATATTCATAAGTACTTAATTTATAGGACAATCTTTTCTGTCGTGAGCACTACTAAATCGATATACAGAAATGGATCAATTTGTGCAACATTATCGTATAACCTCAGAATTGCTACATTAGGAATGGAAGCGAATTTTGACGGTAAGAAATGCTGATTAAACTATCTATTCGCATTAAATGGCAATTAAATCACCAAAAAAAATGAATTGTGACATGTTTACAAATTACAAATGAAAGCGCGATCATTCACAACTGAGTCTATTATTAACAAAGTGGGTAAGATAGCAGAACATAGGTATTTTGTCGTTATTTTTTTTATCACTCCTTTCCCATTTCATCGTGTGTTCGAAACCGTGCCGATTCATCCGCTGGTGTACCAATCACGTTCATCAGAAACCCCAACTGACGGAATCGTTCGCGTTTCATCCTCTTTTCAAAAGTCATTGTTGAGACAGGGAACATTCAGTGATAAATGCTTGTAGGATTGTTACAAGTTACAGTTTGATCAATATGTCAATTGCTGTAAGACAATTTTAGAACTACGCACATGACTGAAAGACAACTACGTTTTCAATCATCTGCCATTATTCTATATTTGCCATCTGATATCTTCATCCATTTTTGTTTAAAGCGTGATCATGTATTTTTTAAATCAAATGTGGCCATCCAGCATTGCAGATCATATAAATTAAAAACAAATCTGTAAAATAAATTATCGTAAGAAATATTGGAAATCGGAAAATTAGGCCAAGTGATAGTAGTTAGTTCTACCGTTTGAACTCACTAAGTAACTAAATAAGCCATTTTATTTGACGAAAGAGCCGGTTCGTAGTCTTAGAAGGTGACTTTCGAAAAGAGGATGGAACAAGAAAGTGATAATCGATGGAAGGGGCCTCAAACGAATTGGCATGATTTTCGAGCAAAGGATGAATTGTCTCTAAGCCATTTTGTCCAGAGTTGAATTCTGAATGTACAGTAATGTTAATTGTATGAGGTTTGCCCTATGTGTAACTTGGTTTTCTTAGAAATTCCATTCGAAAGCATCTCTTCTCAGGCAAGTACCGTGTTTCTTCACATACTGTTTCCCCTTGCTTTTCAGTACTAAGTACTGAAAATTTTAATAATATTCGCATAATTTTCCGCTCCCTCTACTGTGCATAGCTTTTCCGTCTGAGGACTAATTTATTGGTAAATCATTTTCCCTCATTATTTTTATTTTTATTGTGTCTCATATCTGTTTGCATTTTTGCATTAGCCCTTTATTCATTTCATTTTGTATTTATTATGCATTATGTACATTTACTCAAACACAGTTTTTTTTTTTTTTTAAGAAATAACACTGTGGTGATTACCAGTAACTTAGCCATGACTACTTTTCATATGCTATATTCTTAGTGTAACCGCTTTCTCCGGTAATTAAATTAGTCGCATAATATTCTCCTTTCGATTTTCGGACGATAAAATTAGCTAAAAAAGCGGGAAAATACTCGAGAAAATGCGATTACTCTCGCGTGTTTTATTCTATTCAATTAAACAACCAGTGACATCTGAATAAAGTTCAAATGAATAAACAAAATCTGTATTTTGGAAAACATAATTTCTAAAAAAGGCTCTAAAAATTTATAAACATGCTCTGCTGATGTTTTCCCGCCCTCGATCGGTTTTATTGGATCATCGCCAAATTCGAATACTTTGGAAATAAAAGACTTTTCGTTGTTTGACTAACCGAAGACGTTGTTTTTTACAAAGTTAAATCTGTCTAGAGTTGTTGTAGTGTTTTCATGTACTCAGGGGTAAAAGACATCAAGAATAAAGGATAAGATAATTTTTAAACAATGCCTTATTGAAATCAATTTCATTTCTTGACACTTTGCAGAAACATCGTGGTATCGAATGCCTTTATTAAATCCAAATTCCATATACTTTAAGCTCTAATCATAATGATCCGATCAATGTTTTTTCCGGTCCTTTATGGTCGTCCGGATGATTCTGAAGCAAGCTGGAGAGATTTCCACGAGATGTGGTAATTTAGGGCTTCAAATTGGTTCGTTAGTCGTTCGAAGCAGGTGTCTTGTAACCTCCCTGCGGATCGGGATTTCCCCATTCATTATCTCAATAGCAACACGATATCGGGGGCCTTCTGCATAGCTTACTTCTGAAAACATCCCACATAATGGGTTAGATCTTTTCTGAATTGGGACAATTAGTTTGTTCATCGTTGGTATCATTTGCAATTATTGACAAAAGGGAAGCTTTAACTCTCGTCTTGATCTCTGGAATGGATTTCTTCCATGATATGCATAGTGTGGAGGTTGATTATTCAAACTTTTTCTTAATCAATGTATATTTTCTGAAACTTCACCTAATTTAATCAATAATGTTATTGTATCTATATTATATTATTATTATTAAATCAATAATGCTATTATTAGTCCAAAAGGCGTTAGCCCACAAAGGCTATTAGTCTCGAAACGGCCTTTTGCGTCGAATCACTGAAATCGTTGTATCACTTTTCGAATTGTTGCCACCAAATATTATCGCGCTGTATTATATTTAAAGAAATGAAATAATGAAGAATCTGTATAGATGTATTATATTTCTTGTCCTGTGGAAAAAAAGCGGTACCTAGAGACAACAAATTTAGAATAACGTAGTCTTCCACCCCAACATGGGCACCTGGAAGCCCAAAATTGGAATTTATTTTATTAGCTATTTCATATTTTGCAAAACTATAAAGAATTTTTTATTAAAAAAACTCAAAAATTACAAAGCGAACAGTGGCAACACTATAGGGAATAAAACATTTTTATCTCCAGCGCGTGAGGCTGTCTATCGGAAATTCTAAAGATAAGCAGTTTTTAAATATTTTTAGTTCAAACGGACATTAACCTAAATGCTCTCGAAGCGCGCATGTGTGCAAATGAAAAAACTCTGCTGTATACACACCATGACTTCCTTGTACGGAATATTAAATTATACGCATTTTGCATTTAATTTAATTTATTGAATTGAATTAAATATACTTCGTCGATAGCGAATAAACCACAATGGAACAAATGCACTCTTTAAAACTCTCTATTTTTGTTTACCATAGCGACACTCTAGCGCTAGGTTCAGTTAATAGCGTTATATCGCATTCATTTTATAACTCAGAATACACAAAAATTTAGTATATCATCTGACAAATTATCTAATTGTTGCCAAATGTTCTATTCAAACACGATGCATTAACTAAATTAATACGAAATTATTCAACAATTATTTATTGTTATTTTTATTATTATTATTTTCAAAATTTCCTGTAAAATTTCGAAGACCAGAAAAATGTATTTGATACCCGTTAGAAATGCAACAAGAAGGAATCCCATAGATTGAGAGAACTGATAGAAAATATTTTACAAAGAAAATGGCAAACTTTGGGAAATACAAAGATCACCAAAGATTTCGAAAATGACAAACGACGTTTGAAGTATGCAAAAAAATTTACTGTGCAACATATGTTCTTCAATACCTTTTCACATATTTTATTTGAGCTACTTCCCAGACAGCTAAATCCGAAGAAATGAGCGAAGATTTCGTAAACAGATTACCATTGGACCAACGTGTAGATA
Source organism: Stegodyphus mimosarum (assembly GCA_000611955.2). Classification (NCBI taxonomy): domain Eukaryota; kingdom Metazoa; phylum Arthropoda; class Arachnida; order Araneae; family Eresidae; genus Stegodyphus; species Stegodyphus mimosarum. The sequence continues at coordinate 338,873 of KK118620.1, forward strand.
ACAGAAAAAGATATGAAGAAAATGAATACTAGACGATTGCTGCTCTATTTTTTCAAAGATGTTCTAAAGAAATGTGTAGAAGAAATAAAAGCGTAGCATGTTAGTATTACAATATTTCCTTTCGTATTTTCCCCTTTTTATTTTGTTATACGAAGTGGCGGAAGCATTGCAATCGCGAAAAATTCTGGTTATCGCATTTCAACGGAAATATTCATATTGACTGTTTCCGAATCTATCTGGACGATTTTTTTACACCACATCTGTACGTACAGACAGAATAAAAGACTCTTTTTACCAAAAGAGATTGCAAAATGGAATAAAAATGAATTCAAAATGCTTTTTTTTCCCGTAACCTCTATACGTACGTATGTAACTCGTAACCTCTATTCGTACGTATGTACACACACACATATATAAACTCACGTTTGTGAAAATTGCAACACCAAGAAGGAATCGTCATAATTGAATGCAATTTAATACACAGTTGAGTGGTAGTGGTACAAATAAATGATTAAATGTTCAAAGCAAACAAACAAGAACAAGAGATCAGAATCAGTATTTTGTGTGGCCACCACGCGCCGCAATAAGTGCTGCTACACGACGTGGCATGGAGTCAAACAAAGTTTGAATGTCTGACTGAGGAAGAGCATTCCATATCGTTTGTACGCGTACCCAAAGTTCGTCTGCAGACGCAACAGGACGAGGATCACGAGCAAGACGCCGACCAATGACATCCCACACATGTTCAATTGGCGACATATCCGGGGAACACGCAGGCCAAGGAAGAAGCTGTACCTGCTGCGCTGCAAAGAAGGATTTAACAATCCGAGCAGTATGAGGGCGGGCATTGTCCTGTTGAAATACAGCGCCTGGCAAGCTTTGAAGGAAGGGAACAGCTTCGGGCTGTAGAACTTCACGGATATACCGGTTGCTGTTCAGATTGCCCACAATTCGTAGCAATTGAGATCGTCTATGATATGCTATGGCGCCCCAGACCATAACTCCGGGTGTTCGTCCACTGTGGCGTTCGATAATGCACTCCGGAAGGTGGCGTTCACCGGCATAGCGTCTGACACGAATGCGGCCATCATGGTACCACAAATTAAAGCGGGATTCGTCAGAAAACACGACATGCTGCCAATCAGCACGCCAGTCTCTATGCTGATTGGCCCATTGTAGCCGCAGGCGGCGATGGTCGTGCGTTAGGGGGATCCTGTATAAAGGAGTCCGTGCGCGCAGTCCACACTGCAGCAGACGTCTACGAATTGATGAAGCACACAATGAAACACCTGTAGCTATTGACCACAGTGCTGCCAATTGTCTAGAGGAAGCTGTACGGTCCGTCCGCGCCATGCGGACCAGGTGTCTATCATCGCGAGCTGACGTCACATTTCGGGGTCCACTCCCGGATTTCCGAGTTGTCCGACACTCGTCCGTCCACTGCTTCCAAACGCGCATCACTGTGCTGCTGTTACGCTGCACACGAGAGGCTACTGCACGATACGACAATCCAGCTTCACGAAGGCCGATGATTCTCCCTCGTTCAAACTCTGTAAGTTGTTCAAATCTCGCTCTCTTTCGTCGACGAGGCATAAGTACAGATTGAGTTAACGTTTACCACTAGCAGATAACCACCGATAACCATACACGCCTCGCTACAGCCGTCTATTTATTCGGATCCATCAGCCGTTCAGAGGGCGCTGCTCAGCATACGCATGCGCTACGGATTTGCAATTCTAATCATTTGCATATCATGCGCTACTTTGCATTTCCTGAAAATTTCAGCTCACTCGCGTAAGTCCTTCATGGTGTTGCAATTTTCACAAACGTGAGTGTATATATATATATGTATGTACTATATATACATAGTACATATATATATATGTGTATATATGTCTATATATATATGTGTGTGTGTGTGTGTGTAAGATTAACAAATGCATAAATTAACTTTATAATTTAATTTAGTAACAGCTTCTTCATTTCTCATCTTTTAATTTGGGTATTCCCTCTTTATTCTAAAAAAATCTGATGTGTACACCAGATAACCTCCTTGCACGGAATGTTAAATTCGGCGCATTGGATTGAATTAAATCTGCTTCGTCTATAGCGCATAAACCACAATAAAATAAATGCACTGTTTAAAATGCACTATACTTGTTTACCATAGCAACGCTCTGGCGCTAGGTTCACTTAACAGCGTTACATGTCATTCATTTTATAATTCAGAATGTACAAAAAGTTATATTATCTGAAGAATTATCTAATCGTTGCCAGATGTTCTATTCAAATACTATAATAAATCTAAAACGATGTATAAAAGAAATTAAATAAACAAGCAGGGGAAAAAAACAGTTTTTCACGGACGATTCAGTACTTCTAATTCAATTAATTCAATTCTCACTTCGCGACAAGGCAAAAATACATAAAAACTCAAAATATCTATATTAAAAATTACGAAGTGAATCCTAAACACTTATTTTCTCGAATAAATTCCAGAATGGATCAAGCAATGATTTAATTTGCAATAATAAAAGAGGGCGTTATCTTGTTGCTGAGAAGCTTAGTTTCTCTAGATTGGCAACAAATCCGCTATTCTGCTAACTTTCAAGTGTAAACAAATATGGCTGCTCAATGGTAAAATAATTAGGCTTAGCTGCACTTAAACAACTTTTAAATTTTTGATAATTCTACAAATATTGCATGCAGATTTATTAATGTCGTAAAAACCTAAACCGGAAGACAAGAACAACTTAATTCAATCATTTTTAAAGGAAAAAATCTGATGTGTACACCCCATGACTTCCTTGTACGGAATATTAAATTATACGCGATTTTCCTGCATTTCATTTAAACATATTCAATTAACAATTAACGAATTTTGAATTAAATTTACTTCGTCGATAGCGCATAAACCACAATAGAATAAATGCACTCTTTAAAGTTCACTATATTTATTTACCATAGCCACACTTCTGCGCTAGGTTCACTTAACAGATTTACATCTCATCATTTTATGACTCAGAGTGAGGAAAAATTATAGTATCTGAAGAGTTACCAAAAGTTCCATTCAAATACTATCATAAATCTAAAACGATGTATAGAAGAAATTAAACAAATAAAAAAGGAACAGTTTTTCACAGACGATTCAGCGCCGCTTACCTAATGCGCATGTGCTACTAGTTAATTCAGTTCTCACTTCGCGGTAAGGCAAAAAAAATACATAAAAGTTCAAAATATTTTCATTAAAAATTGGCATATATAGAAAAACATAAAACACCAAATACAGTTAAAACAATTAAAAAACAGTTTTTTCAATTAAAACTACGATTTGCAAGCAAAAACCAGCTAATAACTTAAATGATAATTCCAGAATGAATCGAGCATAATTTAATCCGCAGTAAAAGAAGACATTACTTTGGTGTTGCGAAGCTTAGTTTCTAGAGATTGGCAACAAATCTATTATTCTGATAAGCTTCAAATGTAAACAAATATGTCCGCTATCATAACCAAAAATTAGACTTAGCCGCACTTAAAAAACTTTTAATTGTTGATAATTCCACAACTATTGCACGCAGGTTAAGGTAAAAATCTTAACCGAAAGATAAGAATAACATAATTCAATCATTCTTAAAGCAAAAAATGCACAGTTTACAAACTTATAAGAATAAAGAAACCGTGTTCACTGAGTCGAGTAACTGAGTGGATATTATATTTTTATATATTTATATACTTTTGGTGTGGTCGATTGCAACCAAAATGCGAGGTGAACATCTACATGTTATAGCAGCCCTGTATATAAAATTTCAAAGTTCTGAGGATACTCGTTTTTGAGTTATGCGGGATACATACATACATACGTACGTACGCACGCACGCACAGACGTCACGAAAAAACTCTTCAGAATCCATTTTAAATCAGTTTTATAATTATTTTGGGGGGAAAAGAGTCTTTAATTCTGTCCTTACATACGGATGTCACTAAAAAACATCGTTAAATTGCATTCGATAGCGGTCAAAATAGATATTTTTGTTGAAATATGGTATACTCGAATTTTTTTGCCATTAGAATACTTCCTTTTTACTTTGTACAAGGAAGTAAAAATGCACAATTTACAAACATATAAGAATAAAGAAACTGAACTCATTGAGCCGAATAACAGAGTGTTATATATATATATACAGATTTATGTACTTTGGTGCTGCCGATTGCAGCCAAAATAGGAGGTGCACATCTATCTACATGTTACAGCAGTCCTATATACAAAATTTAAACGTTTCTGGGACTACTCATTTTCGAGTTATCCGAGATACATACATACATACATATGGACGTACGCACAGACGGTACGAAAAAAATCTCTTCGGATTCTATTTTAAATCAGTTTTATAATTTTTTGGGGGTAAAAAAAGTCCTTTATTCTGTTCTTACGTTTAGATATCACACTAAAACATCTTTAAATTGCATTCGATAGCAACCAAAATGGATATTTTCGTTGAAATATGATACCCGAAATCTTTCGCGATTACAATATTTCCTTTTTACTTCGTACAAGGAAGTAAAAATTAATAACATTTGTGGACTGTGTCATTTCTAGACTAATCTAAACCAAAACTTTTCTCTTAACAGAGTCATATTATTGGATACATGCCCATTTTTAGCTTCATCCTCTGAGCTGCTTGCAAGCAATTACGCTGTGATCTCTTCCTATTGCAATAGTATTAAAAAAATGTTAATGTTCTGGAAATAGGCACGATTAGAGTGACAAGTAAACTGTGGCCACAAATGTAAAGTTAAATAAAAATGGAATTTAATCTTCCTCGATTTCCAAGTTTCTTAGTCATTATAAATGAGATCATTCGTACTCAGGTACGTCGGGAAATCCCGAACGCATCTCACATGAATGAGTCTTCACCCCAGCTCCGAAGAGGGGCGACAGAGGAACGCAGGAGAAGGAGCCGAACAAACGACCCGGAATTCGAAAGACTGAAGACATCAGCAGTAGAAAAGGCTACAATGAGCTGGAATGCAAATACCAGAAGTAAGGTGGAATCACATGTTTGGAAAGTTTCTTAAGTGTGAGAACACCTCCCACGTCTGAGCAGCTTAACGAAGAATCTGCACAAAGTAAATTTCAAGTACTAAATGCAAGAAAAAGTAAATTGGACGAAATGTTGATACAAAAATGCAAATAGAAAATGAATCCACTGAATAAAAATAAAAATAATGAATGAAAATAATAATAATACCAAAAAACGAGCCTTTGGAGAGAAAAGAAAATTTATGCCAATATTTTGAAATTTTTGAGAACCTAGAGCTAAAAAAATAGGGGAGAAGAAATACAGTATTTTAAATAACTAAATTAAAGTGTTTTTTTTTCCTCATTTGCATACTTTTTATGCGCATCGTTTGTAATGTCCAAACGCACATGAAAGTTTAATTCCACGACGAAACTGTTGAAATGCAAATAAATTTAAGTAATGTCAGGGTTCGCTTACTTTACATTTGTGTTTTTACAAAATCGCAAAAGAAGTAAGTTTAGGTTATTTCAATAACCATATTATAAAACACCATTAGGATGCAAACGAATAACCTCTCCTCTTCACAAAGTTTAAAAAAAAATAAAGCAAGTACTTTATTTTATTTTAGCAAAGTTGATTAATAATCTTTAATATGTTTACAAAGAAAACAATGTACATAATTTTAGGAAAGAATGTTATTGAAATACCTTGAAGTTACTTTAAATTTGGCTAATTCGTAGTCGTTAGATTTATTCTGGAGCAGAAAACATGAAACAATCAGGGATGCTGTCGCAATGGCCTAGCTAAAGCTTTTGCCGCCCGTGGCGGTTTCTGAGTTTACCGCCTGTAGCGGTCTGTGAATATGCTGCTCTTATTGATATCTAAGCAAATAGCTGTATAAAAATGTCAAAATGACATACAGGGAAATAACTTAACATTTATCTGAAGAAAATTATTTAAAAAAATTTTCATTCCACCTCTTTTCTTTGTTCGAAAAATCATCGATGGCAATGTAGAGGTCGACTTAATTGCTTCAATTGCCATTGTAGAGATCGTATTTTAGAATAAACTGTAAAAAGTCAGAAAGAGCGCCCTTCCACGTTCCTGTTTCATTTTCCATAGTAATAACGGAAATAAAATTCTTGGAATACTAATGTCTTAACGAAGAATTCTTACATGTGAATAACACCGTGATCATAATTTAGTTGGTATTCCTAATTTTCAGTCAAAAGTTCTGAAAGAAATAAAAAAAAGGTATAACAACAGTGTGTAGTTGTTGAAATCTCGCGGTAATTTCTTTGCCTACTTCATGTATAGCAAAAACTATTCTTCTTTGCTATTTAATTCAGTACGAGGATTCAGAATCTCCTATTTCTTTACTAGCCTCGACGATCCACGTGCCTAAACCTGTGTAAAATAATGGTTTACGTGAAGAATGCCCCCTCCCTCAAAATGTGCCACACTTTAGTTATGCCACTAAGGCTGCCATCCGCAGGATTTGAACTCCAGACCTCCTGACTGCTAGCCAGACATGCTCTTTAATTACACCACAAAGGCAAGCCTTAAGAGAATAAGAAAATCTTTATAAATTCATTTTCATCACAAGGCTGCTAATCATATGCTATTTGACTAACTTCGTGTGATAAATAAGATTTCGAAAGTTATCCATTGTGCAACTTAATTGAAAATTGCATGTTAAGCAACTTGAAAACAAATCTTCATGTAGAAAACAAAAAAAGAAAGATATTGCGAATCTACGCTAAACGCGGGAAAAAGGAGGGAGAGTTACATAATAGGCTATGAAACCGCGCCATTATACACTCTTCTAAATGGAAAAATAGCGATTGAAATCTCCCCATCTCTCTCTCTCTCTCTCTCTTTTTTTTTAAGAGAGCAGGGCAGGCCAAGTAATTCGGTTTACACAGAACAGATGGACCCTCAATTCATAAAGATTATAAAACGCGATAAAATAATAAATGGTGGCAGAAATGTGATGGATTACTTGATGATTTAGTTGAATTTTCCACTGCTTGTCAGAATAGCTTATATCTTCACTTGCTCAGCGTTTTTAAGAGGGTGAAAAATTAACTGATCGACTTATTAGAGTTATCGGGAAATTCACCTGTTACGACATCCTACCGCTTTATGTATCTAACAAAGTTTATTTGTATGTTTTTAGAATTTTGCCATATGTTACAGACTTGCCATCTGCGGATTTCGATTTGCTATCAGAGATATTATTCTCACGCTTCAGAACCTCTTGCCGATATTAGCATAAAAAAATTCCTATCATACTAATTCTGATTATAATTATATATATAGAGAGAGAGAGAGCAAAAATGTTTTGGCCATGACGCAGTTCTTAAAAACTAACTGTTGGCTGATTCTGCAAATTGTTTCCTTTCCAAGCGCCACGCGGATTTGACGTTTGCACCGCTTCTATATTTCGCAACATGTAATGCTATATTTTGCCAAGCAATTGGGCAAGTGTTGCCATTTCATTGCATAGTTTCTTTGATTTATAACCTGCGTCCAGTTTGCAATTTGACAAGTTGTTAGTTTTCAGAGAAGATGCCATTTTACATGGCATAATATTCTTAAATTGTTTTTCAGATTAAACCGTAATTGGTTTAACTATTCGAACGATTAAATAACAAATAAATTCCTAATAATTCATATCGCTGTTTAACTTCTTAACTAATCTCTTAAGGAGCTGGTATTCAAGCTTGTTTCCTTAAACAGATACCTTGGCCAAGAAGTAAAAAAAAAAAAAAAACTGAAAGCTTTCAGATTTTACATTACGCCCAACGGGACTTTTTTAACGTTTCGTGTGTTACATTTATTTATTAAACATCATATTCTTCGAAACTGAACCATAAAATTAAATTCAACAGCAATATCGAAAAATAATTTTAAAATGAGCATATGTTTAGAATTTCCAATACACAGTCTCGCGCGCTGGAGATAAAAATGTCTTTTTTCCGTACAATGTTGTCATTGCTCGCTTTGAAATCGTTCAGTTTCTTAATGAAAAATTCGCTAAAGTGTTACAAAATATGAAATCAATAATAAAACAAATTTCCAAATTAAGGCTTCCAGATGCTCATATTCGGTGGAAGATTACGTCATTCAAAATTTGATGGCTCTAGGTACGTTGTTCTATTACAATGCGAGAACATTTATTCTATTCATTATTATTTCATTATTCTTCATTATTTATTTCTTTAACTATAACACAGGTAGATAATATTTGGTGGCAACAATCTGAAAAGTGAACAGACATTTACAGTGAACCAGCGCAAAATGCCGAAACGAAATTAATAGTTCTGTATAAATTGCCCCTTTGGACTAATAATGCTGATGCCGAAAAATAAAGAAACAGGTAATAAATATACGCGTTCAGAAAAATATAACGGCGCTAACTATGATAGAACTTTAAGCATGGTGTTGCCATTCTGAAACATAGAAGTTTCGAAAAGCACCGTAATTTTCAAACATTTTAATTTACCAGTTCGAATGACTCACTTACAAAATGTTCTTCTTAACCCCGAGATGAGCATTAATGGCATCTTGACACAGCGAATAATTTATTTAAAAAAATTGTAAGCGGGTTTATTAAAAATTTAATTTTTAAAATATAGGAGTGAAACTAATGTTATTGAAAGTAAAAATGTCTTAGCTTAATGTGCTATATTTATGTATTTGCAATTATGTATTTATGCAATGAATAATTTAAAGAAAATTTTTGCAGTTCCGCCCCTCAATACATTTTATAACTTATTTTCTAAAAATTGTAAAAATTCAGGTTTTAATATGCAGAAGTGGAATATTTTTCGTTTGAAAGAATATTAAGTGCAGGCCTATAGTTTTATATTATATAAAATTTGAAACTGAATGATATTAAAATACCACTTCTGTAAGTGGAAAATGTTAAAAACAAGGATAGTCCGTTAGACCAACTATACACGAACTCGAGTTTCGAAGATATGTAATAAATAATCCAAATTTAATCACAAAAGCAACAGTATTGATAAAATACCTTTTGGAACAAAGGCAAGATATTTGTGAGCAATAACTGTTACGAAAAAATCTTTATATCAATATGCAAATTCTTCTAAGTAATAACTGCATGAAGATGTTGTGAAAAGTTCGCACGGAGCTTTTGTGGAACACTTATCATTGACTTCTTTTTCGTCATTTTCCTTTCTGCGGATGAAGAAAAATGTTGTGTATTAAACCTTCGAAACTAGTCCTGCAAATTTATGTATATTACGCTTCTTGCCTTAATTCATCCAATAATCATTATTCAGTGTGCTATTTTCACACAAATCATTTAGTGTTGAGAAAAGAGTATAAGACTTAAGTGCAGAAAGAAGTTGTTCTGCGTTGTGGCAATCTTTTCGCCATTCAGGATCTCAATCTCAAACCGATGTGCTGAATTGGCAAATGTTCAAATATTTTTCTTTTCTTATAAGGTATTTCTCCCGCTTTCTTCGCATGCCTTCGGGATGTAGTGGTCAGCACGCCCGACGCGTAACCGAGAGGTCCGTGGTTCGATTCTTGACGAAAGCGCTGCTGATTTTTCATCTCTCCTGCTTTTAAATAACCTAATGTCTCTACAAGTGGCGCCCGAACTAAAACGGTGGTGGATGATGACTCTCCACCACCACGATTTGGCGATTGGGGCCCCTAATCCCCAGTCACTCTTTAAAAGGGGGAGTATATATGGTATTTCTACCGCCTTCGTGATGTAGTGGTCAGCACGCTCGACGCGTAACTGAGAGATCCGTGGTTCGATTCCCGGCGAAGGCGCTGCTCATTTTTCATCTCTCCTGCCTCTGTGGTCTCTACATCTATCTACATCCTCTGTGGTCTCTACGTCCTGATAGACACTATAGTAATAGTTAAAGCCTTTCATACAGTGTTATGAGCGCTTTACGTGTTTATAAATTCATAATCTATGACTCTAAGAAATGACATTGACATTAAAATTTTATTGACTTTCTAGTAATTAAATTGACTCTTTTAGAAATGACATTGTTAAATATTTGCTTGCAATTAAACGCGCTATTCATAAAGTTGTCAATTCAGATTTAAACATTAAAAAAAAAACAACTTGAATTTCAGGTTATAACGCAGTTATCACCTGAAGTTATTAACTCACTAAAAAAAAACCCTGCAAAAAAAGTTTTTTTCAGTTCAAAGGGGCTTTGTCCTTGAAAGACTATTTTTTTCGTCTTGGCATTTTGCGTTGATTCACTATAAATGTCCGATTCAATTTTCAAATTGTTGGCACCAAACATTACCTGTATTATATTTAAAGAAATTAAATAATAAAGAATCTGCATAAACGTATATATATATAAATAAATATATATAAACGGCCGTCAACATATTCCAGCTCGACATTGTTGCGCCTTCGGGGATGAAGATGGACTCACCTACAGTTTTTCGGGGACATCAATTGCCGCCCAGCCCTGGACTCCTATGCTGCAGCAAATTAAAAATGAAGTGGAAGCACTCACCCACGAAAAATATAATTACGTTCTACTCAACAAATAGCCTACCGGAGATGCCAAGATATCCGCGCACAGAGACGATGAAAACTCTCTAGACCCTTCCTACTGCATTCCCACACTGAGTTACGGTGCGACGCGAGTGATGCATTTTACAAGAGAGAATTATATGACTCACATTCTGAGTTTTGAACATGGATCGCTTCTAGTGATGAAACCCCCCACTAATGTAATCTGGAAACACGGTATTCCATCCCAGCCCGAAGTGAAGACTATTCGAATAAGTTTGACGTTTAGAAAACTTATATCTCCACAAGTGAAGCGTTCTTCTGATGAAATGGACTTCGGTTATTATGACGATATAACCCCAAAAACGTATATGAATAAAAGGACTTTTCTGCATAAGAAATCACGTTTAGAAGATAATGAGATACTCGAGATACCTCAGGGCGATTGGCTGAGTCGGCATTACCAGTCATCGCGAAATCATGATGAAGTGATCAATTATTGGTCATTAGAACGGATGTGTCGTCTTTCCATCGTTGTGAGCAGGAATAATAACGTTCGAATTCATATACAGAACTCTGCAGAAAAGATTAATTTCAACTGTGGATCTTTCCTTGACGGTGTGAGTATGACTCCTGCGACGTGGTATGATTTTATAAAAAAATTATCAAACTTTAATTTCAAGTATTGGAAGCATCCTTCATAGCCAATAATCAGTTGGCGGTGTTTTGTACAAATGCGCAATGTGTTCTTCAACGAATTTTTAAAAGCTCCTGCGGTGGTTTCCGTCTCGTAGCAGATTGTTTTGAATTAGAGTCATATCAGACCGATAAACATTTAGATTTATACAGTGAAGTAACACAGACTATCCAAACTGCTCTATTTCAAAATGTGTTACCGGATGAGATACGAAAACGGCGATCAAAATGCCAGCAGCTGGAACATTTAACTAGCGAGCAATGCATGCAGAAAGTTAATAATATTATTTAAGAGGAGTACTTAACCAGTCTCAACGAGCTATTTATCTGTGAGGGATGTGCAATCGATTATCCAAGTCAGCGCCGCCACCCCTGTATAATGGAGACGACTCGGGAAAAAGCTATGAATTATACTGACAAAGCTATGTTGTCAATGAACTTTAAAAGACTTGCTCAAAAACTGTATGTAGACACATGCTGTTGTATTTATGACAGCGATGACTTTTTAAAGAATATTTCGTTGTCAACTTTACGTGATAGAATAGAAAATTTGTATGAAAAAATTATTTTTATGCATTTTAATAAAAAATGTTTTATTTATATTGAAATGTATCGTTATTTAGCTGTCAACTGTTTCATATTATGTTTTAATGAATATCTGTTTACCTTTCTCTTACTGCTTAAGTCTTAATAAGGTATCATAAGAATACTCTTTTTATCCGTATACTGCTTATTGGAAATAATTTGTTAGTCAGGTTTTATACTAAAATACAAGATTTCACATTTCGTGTTCGTGTGCATAAAGTTTTACTTTTCGTATTGTTCTTAGTGGGCATGTGGGTCTTGGGTATTTAATTGTATTTTCCACTAATAATGCTTGTGACTAATCTAATAATATGTAGCATAAATCCACTTTCCTTTAAAATTTCTAATTTAAATTTAATTAAAGTTAGTTGAATCAATATTGATTGTATCTAAAATGTTGATTGTACTTCACAATGATTCGTGGTTCTTATGTGTATAGTGAAAAGGCTAGATAAAGTGAACATCAGGTTTTTCCGACTGATAGCAAATCTGAAGCCGATAAGAATATCCTAAGACTCATTTTTAGGTAAATAAGTTGTTTTCTTTGTTGGAATTCTGGGAAAAAAAAGCTTAAATTTGGTAAAGTTTCTATCTTCATTTTGGATAAAATAGTAAATAATCTACAGTGGAGCATGCTTATTTTGTATTAAGTTCTTAAAATTAGGAAAATAGTTCTAAGATAGTTATTCTGTACTGAGGAAATAATGCAGGAAAAGTTGGATGATTTAGATAGCCTTTGAAGTTTTTCTCTTGGAAAACAGTAATATTTAGCAACAATAATTAAATTACATTTCTCAAAAATGCATAGAAAGTTCCTATAATGCGAACATATACGTACAAATATAAGAAAATATTATAATTATTTGGGTGTAATTTTGCATCGAAAGGGGGTTTGTGTCTTAGTAAAGAATAGTTAACTTACATGACGAGGATTTTATGAAGAAATTTCTGTATTCGGGGAAGATGGAGGTAAAAATATTCAGAAATATAGCGGAGACTTGGGTAAAGTGTCTCTTACTGTTTCTTTCTTTGGTTCCTTGCGTAACTATATGCATATTAGTAAGGATATATGTTGTGTGAAAGTATGGCAGGTGTTTCATAAGATTTCTTTCATAAGAAAATAACTTGGTAAATAAATTAAGAGGCAGAGCGGACAGAAAGACCAATTAGGAGACTAAGTAAGGTGATGTACGGTAGCACATGCGCCGATATGCAGGTAGACGTAATGCGGGAGTGTCTGAGTAGTATAAAGCATGTTGTCGGTGTAAGATCAGTATTTCTGGCAAAGAGATTGCACGCCGTATAGCAGTTAAAATCACACCGAGTTGCTGCCTCAGCGAGAAATGGCGAATAATCAATCTGTTAGACGACATCTGGATGCTTTTACCCGAGGTCGAATCATTGGGAAGTTGGAGGAAGGCCGCAGTGTGACAAGTGTGGCTGCAGAGTTCGGAATTGCTCACAGCATCGTTTCACGACTTTCGAGACAAAGTCAAACTACAGGAATCCGGTGGTTTAGTAGTGGTCGTCACGAGGAACCACACCCGCAGATGACCGGTATATTGCCTTACAGGCCAAAAGAAACAGGCGGCAGACAGCGGGAGACACACGATATAGGCGACTGGATGATCGATATCGCGTTTTACCCTGGCCAGAAGACTGCACGGTGGTGGACTGTTTGCACGACGCCCTGTACGGTGTGTACCTCTAACGCCTGCCCATCGGAGAAGGCGTTCTCTGTGGTGCCGGGAACAACGGAATTGGAGAGACAATGAATGGGGACGAGTACTCTTTACAGATGAGAGCAGATTTAGTCTGAGTTGCGATTCTAGACGCATACACATCTGGACAGAGCGGGGAACACGCAATAACCCCTTCAACATCATCAAAAGGGACTGTTTTGGAGGTCGCGGAGTTCTCGTTCGAGCAGACATAATGCTTGGTAGCCGGACCGACCTTCATATCTCCCAAGGAGGTTCGTCACCTGGGACTGCTATTGTAACGAGGTTCTTCTTCCTTACATGCGTCTTTTCACAAGGGCT
>KK118620.1:353166-385341 GCA_000611955.2 Stegodyphus mimosarum
ATTGCGCTCCATGTTGAAATTATATATAAAATTAAATGATATAATAAATAGAAACATATATTTCAATAATTACGCTCGTAAAATATAGCAAATAATTTATAAATTGAAGTACATTAAACATTACGAAGGTTAGAAAGAAGGAAAAAAGTTAAAATTGGATCTAAAATTAAAATCATATGATAAATTAAAATGTATATCTGAATAATTACACTCCTAAAATTTAATAAGTGAAATAAAATTACGAGTATATCGTTAAAAGATATGAAGAACGTCCTGTGTAAAATGAGTAATGTAATTAAGATAAAGGAAAATTAATATGCTCTGATGAAATAAAAAATTGTGAGTCATACGTTAAAACTAAGAGTGCATAGGACATTATAATTCTTGAAGTATAGAGCAAAAATTAAAAATTTACATCTAAGTGCCAGTCATTAAATTCCAGGCGTTTAGAGAACATAGGAAATAACCATTATATGCCTAGTAAAGACGAAGAAAAATACAAAGAAAAAAAAATCCTAAAATTAGAAATTACCCCTGGAAAATCAACAAAATATTATCTCTTATCAAAGTGTGACGACACCTTATCAGCTAAATTCAGACTCCTACAACCCTCCTCCTTATCAGTTAGTTTGCTCATTCGCAATCCGCCTCTGGCCTTGCACCGCGCACCGTTTCCCGACTTGCACCGCCTCACCTGCTTCCGGGCTCATCCGCAATCCGCCTGCGAGTTTGAGATACTGCCGCTGAACCGGCCGTTTCACACTACTTTCACATCGAAAAGAAATATCAGAATAGCTTACTTCCATTCCTAAATATCCTTTTCTTGTCAGGGCTTTGGAGAACTTCGAGGTCTCTCTTCGACTCAGAATAGTTGCAAATCTAACTTTTACCTCCTCTTATGAATGGAAAAGACATTCAGATTGGATGGAAGGTGATCCTGGACATTCTTTCATTAAAAGACTTCCACGAAGCATACCAATTCCTTTCAAATATTAGGATCAATAGATGCAGAAGGAACTTCTTTGAAGGGCCAGATTTCTTTCAGGTAAGTATTCAAAATTTGGTGTCCCACTCCTTTTTCACACCCGAAAAAAGATATCAAAATTTCCATTAAACGAATTTCGTGATCTAGCAAAATTGAAATTGTTGCCATTTCTCTTGCTGGCAATATTTGTTTTAAGCCTCGTCGGCGTAAGCAGTCTAGTGTAAAAATAATGCATAGCAGTGAATAATTAAACTTTTTTCATTAAAAATTACGCAAAACTCTTCATATGAAGTTAATTATAATGAAGTTGTAAAGCATATTTTAACTTTATAACAGTTGTTTTAATTTTAAAGTCACTTTTATATCAATTCTTGTTTCCACTTACAACTCCCTATCAGAATGAGTTTTTAGAATCACGTTGAATGTAAATGAGAGAGAAGTGGTATTTAAGGAAGGTTCAACTCACTTCGTGGGAGAGAGCTAGGAATCTTGAGTAGCGCGTGTTTGCCTTCGGCTAAATTTCTTTTGAAGCTCGGCCTTTTGATAGTCGCCGGTTAGTTTAAATTAAGAGCCAGATTCCTTAGATAATTGCGTTGGCTTCGGCTAAGTCTCTTAATAAATTCTAATTTAGTTCTTATTTCTTATTCTTGAATTTAAGCCCAAGTGGAGTCTTTGCTGTAAGCCCAAGAAAGGGGCCAACGTTTCATCTTATTTGGGTGAAATAAAGGGTAGTTAAACCCTTCTTGAGTCTATGTCTTTAGTTATTTGAACACAGCGATAAGTCGCTTAACAGTTCACTAGGTTCTCCGACATTTACGTTAGCCAAAAAGAGTGAGAAACCCTACAAAGTAATATCATATATTTTTCCCACTACCGATAACATTGCTATTTCTAACAGATTATTTTAAATATATGATTTTGTGTATTTTACCTTGAATGTCTAATTTATCGTAACTTTTTAGTTTAAAAGAATTTGACGTATTAAAGTGGAATCTGAATGCAAAGATCAAACTGAAACTTTCCGCCTCATTCTTTTATCAATGTAATATTTCCTAAATTTTATTACGGGTCTTAGTATAATCTTGCCTTAACATATAAAATGGCTGTTATGCTAAACTATCGAATAGAAAAGCATTTAAATTTCGATGTTGTTCATTATTTTCTGCTTAGGAAAATAAAAATATACGCTTTGAACTTAGTATTATTACCATAATAGTTAAAAACATCTCAATGTTTGAAATTCCACATTTTTAAAGCAATCTTATGTGATGAATGTTGACCAATATGAATACAGCCACTATGAAGACCAATATGAATACAACGCCTGTTAACTATCAATATAGTGAATCATCATCTACATTATTCGCCTTATTATCTCTTCACTGGTTTTATTCTCTTGCTTCTGGAAACCAGTTGCGGTGCGTCTATACCAGGTAGACTCGTCAAACAATGCGAAGATCAATCGATGCGGAAAAACTGCCGGGGACCAGCGGAGTGTAAGAACCCCGCGGGGACGAATAACAACCAAATTAAATAGATCATCCTCCCCCTTTCCGGAGAAGGGGAGTTAAAAGCTGGCACGTGCCCGTTTTTAATCGGAAAGTGAAGCATCAAAAGATGCGGAGAGCAGAAACATCCGGCCTTGATTAGGGGAGTGACAGGAGTTTGCAGATTTAAAAGAGGGTGTGCAACAGGTATTTGTGGTAATCCATCCGATCTCAAATGGCATGTAGTCTTTCAGTCCAGAGCTGGGTTATTAGTAGTTATTAGTTCGGCAGGGGAGAGATAAAGGGTGCATTTATAAAGCTTGAACTGGACAGGCCACCTGCCAGAAAATTTCATCGAATGGGAGTAAAGGATTGGATGAAAAAGAGATATTTTCTTAAAGTATAGCAAGTTAAATTGCATACTTTAATAAATTTCGAAAAATTAGAAGGGTGTTATATTTAGGCTATTTTGAAAGCTATATTTCTTAAGAAGAATATCTTCAACATGGCGAACTTTTGATGGAAATAAGCTTGTACTTGAGAAAAACTATGAAAGAATATGTATCTAGTCAACTCGATCACTGGGAGCCGGGGCTGTCGTAACGAGTGGGCCCTCTGGAACTTGCCTTGGGGACCCACCAGTATAAAGAGCATTTACATTTCGTTTCCGTGAGTGGTTGTCGTATTAGCGGCCCCAGAATGCTGGTTTGCCCAAGGGCTCATAATGCTGTTAATACGGCACTGCTGGGAACAAGTTGTCTTCCTCTCTGCACACTAATAAATTTCCAAAAATTAGAAGGGTGTTATATTTAGGCTATCTTGAAAGCTATATTTCTTAGGAGGAAGATCTTCAATATGCAGAACTTCTGAGGGAAATAAGCTTGCACCTGAGAAAAACTATGAAAAGCACATGTTTCTAGTCCATTCGATCACTGGGAACCGGGGCTGTCCTAACGAATGGGCCCTCTGAGAACTTGCCTTGGGGACCCATGGGCATAAACAGCTTAAATTTTCATTTCTGTGAGTGGGCATCGTGTTAGGGGCCCCAGAACACTGGTTTACCCAAGGGTTCATAATGCTGTTAAGACGACATTGCCTGAGAACAAGTGGTCTTCTCCTCTTCACTCTAATAAATTTCGAATAATTAGAAGGGTATTATATTTAGCCTATCATGAAAGCTATATTTCTTAGGAGGAATATCTTCTTCATGGAGAGCTTTTGAGGGAAATAAGCTTGTACCTGAAAAAAAACAGGAAAATGATATGTATCTTGTCCACTCGTTCATTGGAAATTCGAGCTGTTTTAACGAACGGGGCCTCTAGGAACTTGCCTTAGAAACCCACGAGCATAAAGAGCTTTAATTTTCGTTTCTGGGAGAGGTCATCGTGTTAGGGGCCCCAGAACACTGCCAAAGGGCTCAAAATTCTGTTAAGACGACGCTGCTAGGAACAAGTTGTCTTCCCGTCTGCACACTACTTATTTGAGCGAATTTTGCAAATTTTATTCCTTTCGTCGTACCGTTTTACTCTCATCATATGAAGTTAATTAAAGTAATTTCTTTTCTTAGTGCCGTCTAGTTAATTTTTTCCTTTTCACTTTTTAAATTTTACTTCACAATTTTATTGATTTTTTTCGAATGAGAAAGAGGATAATAAGTTTTTCCTCATATTGCTGATAAGAGAAATTCTTGCAGTATTCGTTAAATTCTTTCATATCTTCTCTTTACTACTCTTAAAATTTCAATAACATCAATCAATCAAAAAGTCATTTTGCACAGATTTGTTTTTCAAAAAATTAATTAACTCTGCAATTCCAGACTTTTTTAATCCTTCTGCAAAATGTCTTGACTATGCATTGTGTAACTGTAATTCCATATTTGTGCTATTAGGGCATTATTTTGAAATCACTTACGAAGAAAGAGATTTTATAAGTGTCTTCTAATCTTGCATCATTACAAATATTTCTTTCGTAGCAAGTCACGCATCTTCGACATGTTCTTGAGGCGTGTATTCAGAGGTGAGTTTTAATATCTTGATTGGTTCTACGTATATTCATTTTTTAATCTTAAGTCCGTAAAGAAGCAACTAAAGATGCCATTACGACGATATCGAAGACCTTACAGACAGCTAACAGACTTCAAACGTGGTCACATTGTAGAGTTGCGTGAAGCTGGGGGGTCATACCGAGCAATAGGCCGCCACCTGCAGCGTACAGACACTGCTGTGCAAAGATGTTGGCAGCAATGGTTGCTACAAGGAAACTGCCGACGAAATGAAGGCTCTGGAAAGCCAAGGAGCACAAATGCGAGGCAAGATAGGATGATTCTTCGCCAGGCACGAACCTCCCCCACGGTATCATTGTCGAATATTCAACGGAGTGCAGCCACGTCTATACCTCCCGTGGTACCGTCCACTATCTCACGGCGCTTGTCTGAGGTGGGGTTAAGCTTGCAGAGGCCTTTAAGACGTTTGCCTTTGATCCCACAACATCGACGGAGTCGTCTGGAGTGGTGTCGCACCCGATTATCACGGCTGCCATCAGACTGGCATCGTATAGTGTTCAGCGATGAATCCCGCTTCACTCTTGAAGCAGATGACCACCGCGTTCGTTTGTGGAGAGAACGGGGCTAGCTGTCCCAATCAGCCTTTGTTTTACAGAGGCTTACAGCCATAACCCCTGGTGTGATGGTTTGGGCGCTATTTCTTATGACAGCAGGTCATCTTTAGTCCTCCTCTGTACATCTTTAACAGCTCAACGACATGTTAATACCATCCTGCGATCGGTTGCATTACCCTTCATGGCACGTCATCCTGCGGCCATTTTCCAACAGGATAATGCCAGGCCACATACCGCTCGCATATCTCTGGAGTGTCACCATGCAGTTGATACTCCTTGGCCAGCAAGGTCACCAAACCTTTCCCCACTCAAGCATGTCTCGGACATGGTAGGCCGTCAGATTCGGGCACCAGAAAATATCGCACATCTGGAGCGGCAAATGATGAATGCCTGGCAGAATGTGTCGCAGGATGACATTAGGAACCTCTACCACTCCTTGCCTCAACGAATTCAAGCATGCATTGCCGCCAGGGGCGGTTCGACGAACTACTAATTTGAACACTCAATGGGCGATTGTAAGCCGTGAACAGGTACTATAATCTTGATTTTTTAATCGTTTTATTATCTGTGTATGAGCTATACACATATTCAGTTTCATCAAAAACAACCACATCCTTCAAGATGCTTCGATTTTTTTACAAAAGAGTAATAACAACAATAAAAACAAAAACTTTCGCAAGTTTATCTTTCTCTCTCTATATATGTATATATATATATAGAGAGAGAGACAGATATATAGAGAGAGAGATAAAGAAAGAGAGAGATCTCCTGAGGTACGCAAAATACACTGATGTGCAAAAATTAAGGACGAATCGAAAAATTAGCATATCAGCTGAACGAAGAGGCAGAGCGGATAGAAAGACCAATCAGGAGATTAAGTAAGGTGATGTACGGTAGCAAATGCGCAGATATGCAGGTAGACGTAATGGGGGACTGTCTGAGTATTATAAAGCATGTTGTCGGTATAAGATCAGTATTTCTGGCAAAGAGATTGCACGCCGTATAGCAGTTAAAATCACACCGAGTTGCTGCCTCGGCGAGAAATGGCGAATAATCAATCTGTTAGACGACATCTGGATGCTTTTACCCGAGGTCGAATCATTGGGAAGTTGGAGGAAGGCCGCAGTGTGACAAGTGTGGCTGCAGAGTTCGGAATTGCTCACAGCATCGTTTCACGACTTTGGAGACAATTTCAAACTACAGGAACAGCTATCCGGGGGTTTAGTAGTGGTCGTCCACGAGGAACCACACCCGCAGATGACCGGTATATTGCCTTACAGGCCAGAAGAAACAGGCGGCAGACAGCGGGAGAAATCGCTAGACACACGACACAGGCGACTGGACGACCGATATCGCGTTTTACCGTGGCCAGAAGACTGCACGGTGGTGGTCTGTTTGCACGACGCCCTGTACGGTGTGTACCTCTAACGCCTGCCCATCGGAGAAGGCGTTCTCTGTGGTGCCGGGAACACCGGAATTGGAGAGACAATGAATGGGGACGAGTACTCTTTACAGATGAGAGCAGATTTAGTCTGAGTTGCGATTCTAGACACATACACATCTGGACAGAGCGGGGAACACGCAATAACCCCTTCAACATCATCAAAAGGGACTGTTTTGGAGGTCGCGGAGTTCTCGTTCGAGCAGACATAATGCTTGGTAGCCGGACCGACCTTCATATCTCCCAAGGAGGTTCGTCACCTGGGACTGCTATTGTAACGAGGTTCTTCTTCCTTACATGCGTCTTTTCACAAGGGCTATGGGTCCTCAGTTCCTCTTCATGGACGACAACGCTCCACCTCATCGCACAGTTACTGTCGAAGAGCTGTTGGAGAGTGAAGATATTGAACACATGGATTGGTCGGCAAGGTCTCTGGATCTAAATCCCGTCAAGCATGTACGGAACTTACTAGGGAGACCCGTGGCAGCACGTAACTTATCGCCAGTAACGATTCCGAAACTGCGATTGGTGCTACAAGAGGAACGAGCAGCAGTGTCTCAACAGCTCATTAACAACCACATATCCAGCATGCACAAATGATGTGAAACCTGCCTAGCAGTCAGGGGAGATCATATCCCCTATTAAAGACCGGATGTTTCTTGCTGGACACCCATTACAGGGATGCTTCGGCCTTCAGTCGCATTGCGCTCCATGCTACTTTTTCAATAAAGCTTCTTTTTATCCCTCTGATTTCTCTTTTAGTAAGTGTTGCTTACATTACTCATGTCCTTACGTATTGGGGATCTTACGGTATTAAATGTGTTGATTTGGAAAGCTTTTGTACAAAGTTATATTGAAAAAACCGTCTCGTCCTTAATTTTTGCACACCAGTGTAGTACATAAACTGTATAAATTTGAGTAGCTTCTAAAATTTCATTTATAAGGTAAAGTTCAAACGCTTTTGACTCCTTCCTTTTACATATCTGAAAAAGCCACAACATTTTACAGGTCATAGAATAACAAAAATTTGAAATTATTACTTTTTTAAAAATTCATTTGAAATCAATAAACCTTCTATAGCAACATCAACATCCTTTCGAACTTTGCCTGGAATTGTATAGATAAGTTTGATTCAGGAAATTTATGAAATATTATTTGAAATGTCAGTTTTCGATTTCTTCACTCTTAAATTAAAATACTGGAACATATTTTTCCTTAAAACCTTATTTCTGGCTTAAATATTTGTTTCTTATCTGAAAATATGGCAGTGTCAAGTTAACGGTGTTTCTGTTCTAAGATCTTTGATTTTAAGAGTCTTTACGAATTTTAGTTTTTTTTTTTAATTGATTTTATCCATAAGGTTATGTTTTCCTCATTTCTAGAACAATTCGTCATTCAACTATATACAGCGCTAATCGTTTATTTATTTATTTTTTTTAAATAGAAATAATCGCTTAATACAACCATACTCATTAAGACCAAAAATTACAGTGATACCAGCAATTAGTATTATAAGAAATTTGAAAAACAGGATTAAGCTAATGATTTAAAAAAATTAAATCCATAGTGCCTAACGATATCAAGAAGAAGGAGAGGTTTGTCTATTTATTTTTAGCTAATCTTTTAGTACTTTCTTATCACTTTCTTTCCACCCACGCTTTTCATGCCAGAGTGTAAATGAGATAGTGAGCGGTTATTCAGATTAAGGTAGAAAGAAGTGCTATTTAGGCAAGAATTTCGGAAGTTAGTGTTAGAGAGTATCTGCCTACTCCAGGCCACGTTGTGCCGTAATTATTAGCGATTTGATTCTGTGACGTTGAATGCGTCTAGCCATTTGGCTTGTCTCGCCGTTTTTTTCTTCAAACCAGAGCCTTTCTGCGCGTTATATTATTCTGTGAGCAGTTAGGCTAATCTAGCATATTTGATGTTATTGAACGTTACGTATTTCTATTAAGCCGGAAGTGCTTGGCTTGTGTAAACCTAAGTTGGGTATTTGTTAATTTTGTGTTCGAATAATAGGGTCTTATACACCCATCTTCTGACTTTTGTTTTGTTCCACAAGATTAGAAAATAATTCTTCGATACTCTTTTTGTCTATAGTGTATGTTCTCTAAGAAAACTAGACTTTATAAGCTTAAACTTGCATTCACCGAAACTACTCTTGCTTTCCACTGTGTAATGCTGTATAAAAGCTGAAAAGAAAAACTGATAAATATAAAATTAGACTTTTTAACTCCATAATGGCAGATAAGCGAAAATGATAAGATGACGAAAGTAAAATGATCAAAGACTTGCTCTTATTCAAGACATTCCATTGAGACTGCTTTATTTTACTTCATTCCATATACTCCATTAAGACTGTTATCCAAACAATCGATTAACCAAACTCCTTAAAACATGTCTGGGCATTCTTCGGCGAAGTTTCTGGGAAGAATGAGAAAAAAGGATTCAGAATTGGCAGACAAAATTCTTCGAAATATTCCGCTAGGACTCAGTAATATAGCTCCTGGATTACTGCGATTTTTTGTTATTAGTATCCCATAATTCACCTATCCTAACCTGTTTCCATCTTTGTCCAGACTTATTCCATTTATTCTCGTTAGTTTTTAATCTTTGGATATATGAGATAAAAATCTGTTTGTGAGTATGTTTTTCCTAATTACGACAATTAAATTCAAAGAAATATACTCTCAAGTAAAGATACGTTGACAATGATCAAATATTTAAAAATATCTCATATGTACACCACATAACTTCCTTGTAAGGAATACTGAAAATAAATTGATATAATAGTATTTATAAGCCCAAAGGATCGGTAGCCCAGAAAGGCTATTAGTTTCAAAACGGCGTTTTGTAGCATTTCGCTATAAACGGCGAATCACTTTTTAAGTTTTTGCCAACAAATATTATCGCCCTGTGCTATATTTAAAGAAATTAAATAATGACGAAACTGCATAAATGTATGTATGTTTCTCACACTGTAAAAAAAAACGATGGTACCTAAATCCATCAAATGTTGGATAACCCAAACCTTTACCCAAACTTGGAAAACTGGAAGACCGAATTTTAAATTTCGAATTTGTTTTATTATGTATTTCATATTTTGTAAAACTTTAACGAATTTTTGATTAACAAATTCAAAGATTTCAAAGCGAGCAATGGCAGCACTATACGGAGAAACAAAAACCGTTTTTATCTCAAGCGCGCGCGACTATCTATCGGAAATTCTAAAGATACGCTCTTTTTAAATATTTTGTGATGTTGCTGTTGAATAGAATTTTATGTGGTTTGAGTGCGAAGAACGTTACATTTAATAAATAAAGGTAGCACAGAAAACGTTCAAATAATGCGCCTTTCGGACATAATATAAAATCTGACGGCTTTCAAATTTTAATTGCTTTTTTAAATTTTATTTTATTATTTTAATTGAATAGCTGATCAGTTAACTAACGTGGTTTGATCAGCTATTCCTTAAGAGTTTGCTGTTTGATGGCATGTTTAAAAGATTTGTAATGATCATACTTTTATTTTTTCAAATCGGTAGAAATTGCCTCTGAGTAGTTAGATTAAATTTAATCGCTTTGCATTTCGAAATTATATATCAGAAGATATATTTTAATACAATCATAGCTGAAATTACGCCGGAGCCCGGCTACGGAACTCTTAGTTTTGGGGACATATTCTAATTCTAGCCGGAGCGCAGCGGAGCCCTAAATAAAAAGCTCCGCCATTTCTTTTATCCACTTGAACAATTATTTCAGTAGAAATTTGATCTCGAAAATTTTATTTTTATCAAGAAAATTTTATAAAAAATCGCTTATTAAATTTTATTTTATCTCTCTACATTTTATTTAATGTTAATTATTTAATTACTTTAATTTTTAATTATTTTAATAAATAATTATAAATTAATTAAATAATAGTTATAAATTAGATAATAATTAATGACTATTCGTTATTAATATCAAATAAATAACTATTAATTAATTTGATACTAATTAACTATTTAATTTTTGAATTATTAGTCCAAAGTAGCTTTGTCTCTGAGAGACTATTGTTTTCGTTTTACGATTCTGCGTTGAATCATTCTAAATGTCCGTTTCACTTTTCAAACTGTTGCCACCAAATATTATCGCTCTGTATTATATTTGAAAGAATAAAATAATGAAGAATGTGCATAAATATATATATGTTTCTCGCATTGTGATAAAACAACGGTACCTAGAACTATCAAATTTTGAATGACGTAATCCTACTGCGAATAGGGGCATCTGGAAATCCAATTTTGAGATTTGGAATTTGTTTTATTATCGATTTCATATTTTGTAAAACATTTACGAGTTTTTGATTAAGAAACTCAACGATTTCAAAGCAAGCAATGGCAACACTCTATGGGGAAAAAAAAAACATTTTTATCGCCAAAGCGCAAGACTGTGTATCGGAAATTCTAAAGGTATGCTCTTTTAAATAATTTGGGATATTGCCGTTGGATTGAATTTTACGGTTAAAGTGCGAAGACCATGATATTTCATAAATAAAGGTTGTTGCATACAAAACGTTAAAAAAAAGGCCCTTTGGGAGTAATATAAAATCTGAAAGCTTCCAGATTTTTTTTTTATTATTTTGTTAGAATTTCAATTATTTAAAAATAAAAATATTCATTACTGCAACTTTGTAATCAAACAAAAATGTTATTGTTATTATTTTGTTTTTCAGATATTTTTCAAGTGCTCGTTTCATGTTTATGTTTTATGATTTATTTCACATATTATATTTTATTTTCGGAAATCAAGTGAGTCACTTGAAATTATGAAATGGGTCACTCGGTGATCCGCGGAATCATAGGTTGTCAAGGCCTTCATTAAATGCAATCGTCATCACGTCGGTCATAGAACACGATAACATCTTTACGATTTCAAACTGGGAAATTCTGTAGCGGCTTCAGGAAAAAGTATCCTTAAAGCATTAAGCATTTGTAGTTCGACCATGGCAAACACAATTTCAGTTGGCCTTTCGCGCCTTTGGTTCATATGAGCAGAAATTAAGATTCGGATTGATTTGAAATCTGGAAGCATTACGAATTTTCTTTCACAATATATGAATTTTACATGAGCACTTTCATTGCTTACTTTAAAAAAATAAAATTGCTAAAAATCATGGAACTATGCTTTCTAACAAAAGTATACTTTCTGAAGAACAGAGGGAAAATGGTTAGCAAGTTTTAAATTTATTTGAGCGAGATATGTCCAGATCATTGCTGATGTAATGTGGCTTTTGCCAGTATTGAAGTCGTAGGATTAACAAGTATTGTAACATGGCATTTATCAGTATCAGTATTATTCGTATAAGAAAATTTTTCTTTCCTATCCCTCCAAGATAAATTTTGTATTTTTTTTTCAGTCGGTATGAACAGCAAAGCATATAGATTTTAGCACAAAAGTCAAAAAGTAATGCCATGAATATTTGTCATAGTATAATTCTTATAATTAATTAAATAACTGTGATAATAATTTATCACTGTATAATTATTTTAACTAATTATTAAGCAATTTCTTTTTTGAATGTGTAATAATGTACATAGATTTAAGCTCAAAGTTAAAAAGTACATTCAATTATTATTAATCTATATATATAAAGAAGAAAGTCTGTTGATTTGTCCTCTAATAACTCAGTAACTATTCCAGCTATCGTCACCAAACTTTCTACAATTCTTTTCTAAGTCCTGGAAAAGGTCGACTCCACTTTTTTCCAAAAAACAAGTAGCTAAAATTAGAGCTATTAATTAAAAACTCGCAAAAAACGATAATTCTCGCCCTCATTTTCCCGACTGGCAACAGTCTCGTAAGCTGGAGATGAAAATCTGCTTTATTTCGAAAGTTGTTGCCACTGCTCGCTCTCAAATCCTAGACTTTGTTAATAAAAAATTTGTAAGTTTTACGATGAAGGAAAAATAGAATTGCCAAACATTAAATACATTATTCCCGATTCCAAAAATTTGTGGGAATCTACTTCGACTATTCCTATCTTCGTACGACTTTAATCAGCCGAAATATTAATTAAAAATTCTGAAAGCGCTAATTTCGCACTCATTTTTCCGAGTGGCAAGAGTGTCGCGCATTGGAGATACAAATGCTTTATTTCGAAAAGTGTTGCTACTGGCCGCTGTCAAATCGTAGAGTTTGTTAATAAAAAATTTGTAAGTTTTACAAAATCCATACATATAAAGAAGAATGTCTGATTGTGTGTGTGTTTGTTTGTTCGCGTTATTTTTTGATCAATTATGATAAACATTTTGCCACATTTAATCGACAAAAATTAAATATAGGTGAAATATTGGATGGAGCTTGAGCTTTTACGACCATTTGATTAGAAGGACGAAAATCATTCAAAACGGCGTGCCATTGTTGCTGATATAACGAGAAAGAATTAGTTTATTTTCTACCGAAATTTTTTATGTGGGTTCCATATTATAATCAGACTGAAAAATATATGACTATGAATCGTATTTTTTTGCATCTTTATTAAAGAAGGATTCCAGCGGTATTGTTCTGTCTGTTGTTAGGTGCATTACTCTCAATCTAAGTTAACTGCCATCGGGTAGACCCGCTAGTTATAATATAATTATAAAACGTATTTACTATCGAAAAATTATTATAATCAATTACAATAATATTATTGGAATTCATTGCACTAATAGCATAATGAAAAGTAATGTAAATACAACAACAAGTAATTATAGTAAAATATAAGAATTAAGTAATTATAATAAAAATTGTTATAAAACATTTAATTTGTTTATTACAATTTATCATTAAATAATTTGTAGCGAGCAAAATTAAGCTTTGAAAAAAAAATCACTCGTATATATACTAATAAATAAATAAATGTACAAAGTTAAACACAATGTAAGGAAACAGTTAATAACAAATGATTATCATATTTCAGCTTAGATTACTTAAAAGCAATTTTTGCCCTAATTCTGTGCTTTTTGAATGCTGCGAAAATAAACAAAGAAAACATAACAGAAAAATCTCTACTACATGATTGATGCCCATTCTGTCTCGAACCACGGACTTTTCGAATACGCGTCGAGTGTGCTGACCACTATACGACGAAGGCGTTCAAGAAGGCGGGAGAAATACCTTATAATGCAACTACACAAAACTGTCTAGTTTACGTTAAACTATGAACAGTAGTCAAGGGCTACATAATTAAATATTACTAGAAGCTGACTCAGTACTTCACCGGAGCATCAGAATCAAAAGTTTGGCAGCGATGGAACGCAAAGCTGAATAAATACAATTATCAGAGCTGGCAGGAAACTAACAATCAAGCTTG
Source organism: Stegodyphus mimosarum (assembly GCA_000611955.2). NCBI lineage: Eukaryota > Metazoa > Arthropoda > Arachnida > Araneae > Eresidae > Stegodyphus > Stegodyphus mimosarum. Next base: position 367,034 of record KK118620.1, read on the forward strand.
CGTGCAATGCCAGAAACAACCCCAAATCCAAAAACTTGACTTTAAATACTGGCTACTCATTTGCATTCTAGTGAGGAATAAGGAAAGAAGTTATAGTAAAGGCTAAAATTGGAAATAACTGGCTAATTAACATAAAATTCCTTACAAAACACTAGTCCTTTCTTACACGAGGTAAAATGATAAATGCAGCAGATATGTTGAAAATGTGTAAAAAATTAGACAACCAGCACTTAAGAAAACACAGAAATTTAACAATCTGGGATGTAAAATTTTGTCTCATCCTGTATAGTCCTGAAACTTTCCTTAACACATTACTATTTTTGTCGATTACTGAGTGCTTTGTTAACTGTGCATTAGTTCATCAGAACTGAAGACTTCATCATTTCCCAAGACACTGATTTTCACAAACATGGTACAAACGATCTTATAACAGTAGACAACAAAGCATTGATGCTGCTAAATCTTACTTTCATTAAGTCAGGTGTTTTTCTTCTTTAGTATTCTATTCTTTTTTAATCGTTCTTAAAATCGGCTGTTTCATTTGCAACAACTCAATATTTTCCTCTCCCTGCCTATGTCAAGACTGTCAATAACAGAAAAGTAAACTATATATATAGATCATGCCGTGTTTCTTTCCCTCACTCATGTGGAATGTGACCTTGTCCTCTGTGACCCATCGACTTAATCTTGCGCTCGTCTGCTCTACGCGAAGGAAGGAACATTTTGGTAGGCAGAACTGTTTAAGTATACTTTGTATACGGAAAAAAGTAGGGTAGTTCTATATTTTCTGTTCTATTGGGCCGATTGATGAAATTGCGTTTTTCACGTCTCGAAAGCTCGACTTAGGATATATATTAGATTTATATATAGCATTATTTTAACAGAGGTATTCTGACATAAATCTACCCTTTTTCTGAAGTGACATACCGATTATTTTCCATACTTCGATTCCACTACTCTAAGTGCCTTAATCCCCTTCCTTTAAAACTCTATAAAATGCTGTTTCAAACTTATTAATATTTTACATGTGTATAGATACTGTTGCGAAAAATTCGGCGGTTGGGCCTGTATGTAAGCTTTCCGGCATAGCACTAAGGTTGCCATAAAATAGTGTATGGCAGGGTTGCCAGATTGGCGACTTTATCGCCCATTCGGCGATATCCCATGGTCCAATCGGGAAGCTTCTAGAATAACTTCCTGTCGAGATATTTCTCGAAACGTGTGGAACTTAAAGAAAACCTATATAAACCCTTGCGTTTCTGAGAGCAGTTAGTTGAGATTGTGAAGTTAGTTGCGAGTTAGTTGAGAAGTAAGTTGCGAAATTGTGAAGTGTTGCGAGAGTGTGATTAGTTGTGAGAAGTCTGAGAATAGCTGCTTACGGTGAGTGCTAAGCTACGCGAGAGTTTTGTGAACGGAAAGCCATCGAGATAGTGCTTTGCCGTGAAGCTACCTTTACAGTATAGCTTGACAGTGTATCCACGGTGTTTATTATTTTAGTGTTGCCATGAAGCTACCTTTACAGTTACAGCCTGAAGCTGTGTTGCTGATTGTTTCAGCGTATTTATTGTAGATTTTCGACGCTTTTAAAGGTAATTTTGGAACTGTACTGTAAATAGTGATTCTTGTAAATAAATTGTGCTTTTTATTGTTCTGCATCGTGTTTTCATCGGATACTCTCAAATCTAGGAACCCGTATAAACGCAACAATACACATAAAACTATTTAAAAGTAATGAAAATTAGGACATGAAATAATAAAATCAGCTTAGAGATTGAAAACTTAATTTTACAAAATAAAAAGTTTTTTACTATAAAAAGGTTACACTTTCTTGGAAAGTGAACCAAAAAAAGTGACAAGTTTTGTAAAAATCTCACGAGTAACTTTTAAAAAATCAGCTCTCAAAATTTTAGCTCATCAATGATAACTGAATTTGGTATTTATTTATTAATCTCTTTCTCTCTCTTTTTATATTATTATTATTAAACTTACTTGATTTTTTCTTTCACAGTTCGAGATCTAGGTTATATCTAAATAAAATTCTAAGATATTTTCTGATTTATTTTTAAAATGTTAAGATTTTTTTTAAAATTATAACTTATAAAATTTTTACCATCACCTTAAAGTAAATGTATTTCAAGATATACCTGCAAAACATCAGAGGTTTTATTAAAAATTTTCAAAGATACACGTGAATTTATGTATTGGAATTAAATCAGCAATAAGTCTATTTTTTTATTCTTTTATTTTACATATTAGTTGGCAATTCCTCTGTATTTATTTACAAATTCCAAATATATGGTATTAATAAATAATTGTGGTAATAATTATAATAGCGCAGGTTTGCTGTCTAAATTTCACTTCGTATTTTCTGGCAGGTAATTTTCATTTATGTTCTCTATTACTTTATTAAATTATATATACATACATACATAAAACATTAAAAATTTCGCGACCTCAACATTTTGCTCTGCCACCCTCTTAGGGGGTGGGACCTATAGTTTAAGAAAAGCTGTCCTATAATATTTTTTAAAAATATTAATACTGTTAAATGAAAAACAACTCTGTCATATTAAGCGAAAAATACATATTTATGCGAAGTTAGCGTGAATTATTTGTAACATACAATTACAGATTTAACATATATTAAAATAAATTATATAAAATCTAGTTCTGATGAAAACGAAATTCATTTTGTTTAAAGATTTATGCAATATTCGGTACAAATTCCTTAAAAATAAGATGCTTATTAAAATTTCTGAAATTAACATACTCACATTTAAAATCTATCTTTATAAACTTTTTTTTAAAAAAAAGGAAAAAAGGAAAACAACAAAAACGGCATTCTGTCGAAATACAGTTTCAGGAAAAAAAAAATTCTTGAACAAATACATTCAGTATTCTTTTATTTTCTTCAATGTACAGTGTTATACATTGTGGGGCACAAATAATCCTCTTCCTTTAAAACTCTATAAAATGCTGGTTTCAAATTTACTAATATTTTACATGTGTATAGATATACATAAAACTATTTAAAAGTAATAAAAATTAGGACATGAAATAATAAAATCAGCTTAGAGATTGAAAATTTAATTTCACAAAATAAAAAGTTTTTTACTATAAAAAAGTTACACTATCTTGGAAAGTGAGCCAAAAAAAATTAAGTAGTTTCATTAGTTTTATTTTATCGGCGGAAAAGCAATTAATTTTTATAACGTATTCTTAGCCAAAATTGCAAGGAATGTTATTTTAAAAAATAAGGTTATTCGAAATAAGACTTCTAGCAATTTTGGCTTTTGTATTGTTAATTGTAAAATTGATGTGAATTTTTGCATTTAGAGCTTTTATTTTTTGTTTCTTATTTTTTATTTTTATGCAGTAGTATTATTCTTTTATATTTTGTTTCTTTCGAGGACTCAATTCGCATTGGGATAGATATTCTTGATTCTTTGAGATCGCAGATTATAACTTTATATATCTATAATTTAAATTTGATTTTTTTAGTTTTTCTTCACTCAAATAGTCAAGAAGGACGAAACGTGTATTCAAAACTCGTTACTTGGCCTTGTTTAATGTTTAAATAATTACTCCTGGTGAGTCTGTTTAAAGCATTAACTTACGAATTATTAATTTGCAGAATGTCATTAGCGTTTTTAAAAACATTCAGTGCTTATATTAAAGAAAAATTTGGATAATATTTTGTTTTAATTGCTTAATATTACTTTAATTGTTTTCTTTTCACTTTCCAGTTTCACATATCTTTTTATAGTAAATAAAATTGTGTTTTACACAGATGAATTTGCAACTAGAGGAAAGGAAAATAAATGAAATTTAAAAGACATCAAAGTATTCTTGAATAGAATGTATCCAATATTTTATTCTCAGCTTTTTAATCTGCATAAAGATTAAAATACTATTTTAGAGCCTAACCAACTGATGAATTTAAATTTTTTTTGCCTTTAAAGAATCTACCAATTTTTAATATCAATCAATCCTACCAATCTTTAATATCAATTAGCCATCTCCCAATCTTTAATATCAATGGCTCTTAAATTTAAACTAATTAAGACAGTGGACTATGCCCTTTTTCACCATTTCTAGAAGATCATTAAATGCATACCGCATTTCCCTGCGTATTTTCCGCTTTTTGCTTAGGAAATATTATAGTCGCGAAAAGTTCTCGCTATCATATTTCAACGGAAATATCCCTTTTCACCGTTTCTGAATATTTTTTGACTATTTCTGCCTGTACGTAAGAACAGAATTCCCAAACAGACTGTAAAATGGATTCAAAAGATATTTTCTCGTGACTAACTTTAAATGCGGTTTCACAGTTCCTACACTTACATCTGGGAAAGTTTCATACTCGTTATGGCAAAAAAAAAATAATAATACAAGATGTTTGACTACCATACTAAAAAAAATTACCGGGATATTTAATTTCAAAATTTGCAATCTTTGATGTCATTTTCAACTTGCTTTGAGGGATCGGTTAGTTTAAGTCAATAAAGTTAGAATAATTCCAGAACATAAGTTTAAAAGAAGTGCTACAAAAAAGTGTATAACTTAATAGGCCTCGTGGATAGTCCACATAAAGAAGTCATGTGATGTCAGCATAAGTATTTTTTTAATTAATTTTATCTTCTGAAAATCAAGACGGGAAAGAATTTCTCACACGAAAGAATTTTGATCACAGTTCCCAAGAGAGACATCTGAAGAAAGAAAGAGAAGGAGGCGAACAAAAGACTCGGATTTTGAAAGATGGAACGCATCAGCAGTAGACAAGGCTAAATTGAGCTGAAATGTCAATAACAGAAGTAAGGTGAAATCCCACGTTTGGGAAGTTTCCTGAGTGTGAGAACACCTGCATGTCCTGGTTGCTTAATGAAGAATCTGCACAAAATACATTTGTAATATATGTAAGGGAAAATAAAATGAATGAAATACTGATACCATATTGCAAATACAACCTGAACACACTTAATGAAAATAAAAATAATAAAGGGAATAAATACGATTTACCGATAAACTAACACTCAGAGGAAAAAACTATGTGCAACAGAGGACGTTGAAAATTATGTAAATGTTTTAAAAGCTTTTAGAACCTAGCGCTAAAAAGCTAGGGAGAAAATACGCAAGAAATACGGTATAAGAGATTTATGTAGATTCTGATTATTTTCTAACGTGTGATATAAAAAGCAAAAATTATAGAAAATATTCATAAATACAGAAACATAAACAAAATTAGTTTTCTTTATTCATAAACTTAACTAAATAAAAGGCTGACACAATTCTGGTCCTGAAACAGTGAAACCTCCTCCCTCTCCCAGGAGTTCTGCCCTGGTTGAGAATCTCTGAATTAAGTGCATAAACCAGAAGAGAAATATGTCAATGTAAAATTCAAAACTAAGCAAGGAAAGAGCATTTCTTTGCCGTAGATTTAAAATTTTACTCAAAATCTTCATGAAACTAAGGTTGCCTTACAGCTTAATTTTAATTAAAGACGCCACGCCATTAATTAATTAAAGACGCCTAATTAAAGCCAAGGAGGTTTTAGCTCTATGCTATAGCCGCCTTACGTTACCAGTCTTCCCTCATCTACATTAAAAGTTGATACTTTGATATTTACTAATGCAACCACCTTGTCGTTTATATTAACGCAGCCACCTTGTAGCAGTTTGGCCATTTTTTTATAACTCAAAAGGTAAAAGTTATATATCTGGTATTAACTGGAGATTTTCATCACTTTTCTTTAAAGATTCTCGAACTATCGACATTTGTCGCAAATCGGCAAACATCATTACACACATCACAATGAAACATACTTTGAAAATTAAAAGTACAGATTTCAGTTTTTAATAGAGCATTACATGACCAATTAAGGAACAAAACTCTTACAACTTTCGCGAAATTCTTCTGCAATTTCTTTGAGCTTTTCTGCCCATGTACAAAGCGATTTGATTTCGCTTACAGGTGACGTCAGAGAATTGCAAAAAACTCTCCATTGCGAGCTGCCCATCTACCAAACGATCTGATCATTGTTTCCATTAATGAGTTTATAGCAAAATATTGTTATTCCTGTAGAAATGTTACTGCGTTTTCTTCCACTGCTAGGAAATTCCAAAGCTTATATTTTAAATGTCCCAAAATGACAATATCGCAAAAGAAAATCACTTCAAAATGTATTATGCCGTTGAAAGCACAGACTTTTCGTTCTCTTTATTATAAAGCGTTAAAACACAAAGTGTGGTAGTAGTAACCGACCATCGTTATCCGATGAAAGTGACGTCACGGAAAGGGGCGTAGCCTCCGCCATCTTATAGTCGCATGAGAACTAGATATGATAACATTCAAACATACCTACGTCTCTTCGGGGAAAAATCTAAGATGATGATGTCATATCCGGTTGTCACGTGATTCTATTATGGCGGCCATGTTCCTTTTCTGTGTGGTCACTTCAGGTGACTAAGGGCGGTCGGTTATTACTTGTATTGAATGAAATGAGGAAATATTTCCAGATAGGGCTCAATTGAGAATAAAATTAATGAATCCTCTCCATTAAGGCTCAAATACATACAAAATTGTCAAAGCTGTTTTGAGAACGTTCTTATTTAATACTATGACATCTTGAAACTGAGTTTAAAGCAAAAAATATCACTATTTATCTCTAAAAACATTTGTACTTGGAATGCAACAAAAAGAAAGCATACGGAAATAGTGACGTTACTTTGGATGAACAGCTGTTATGAACGTGGCTTGAGTGCCTGAAGAATGGCTATGCGCATGGTTCTAGAGTCTGGTATGTTCTAAAATTTGGTGGCCCTTCAAATAAGGTGGTTGTGATAGTATGAAAATACCAGTATTTTTAATCTAGGTTTTATTTTTTGACATAATTGTATGGGCTGCATATATTTTTCGTTATTTTCCATATGTGTTACACATAAAATAGGAACAGATTTCCTTTTTCGAAACTTACAGGAAAAATAGTGTTTCAACATGGTAATTCAAACAAAGTTTAATGTAATTAAATAATACAAATCACGCATTGCTTGGCTAATAATTTTAAATTATAATCATAAGATTAAATTTTTTGTTTGTAGTAAAGTAAATAATATTTTACGAAATTCTGTCTCTCTGTCCTAAAGAACACAAAAGATTCCAAGCAGAGATGGGGTGGGAGGTGAAGATTTCATCGTGTTCAGTTGCCAATTTAACACTATTTTTCAAATTTTAAATAATTTTGACAGATTTTTCTTAAATGGCATCAATTTTATAACATCGAAATAATGTGTACTACTGTGAATAAAAAGAATATAAGAAATTTTGAATGTTCTGATCAACGAGAAAAATGATCTAAACTTTTTTACTATCGTAAAACCAAGACAGTTACATTTTTGCAAATAAACTTAACTTCTGAATGACATTCTTAAAGAAATGTTAAATTTTTTTTTCATCATTCGAAAATAAGTTTCATCTATTTTAATAGCATACATATTGCAATAATCATATATGTATAAATAATGAAACTAATAGTTGAAGATTTCAAACTAGCGAATAAAATTACTTTAGTCTATTTCTTCATCAGTTGGTTGAGCCCAGACTATGTACATAACTAATAAGAAATTCCGACATAATTCATAATTACTCACCTACGTTAAATTTCCTTTCTCTTACAAATCAAAACAAAGCAGCTACATAAATTCATACATTAACTAGGGAAAAGTAATTTTACGAAAATCTTTTACAGCCCTTATTACATCTAACACATTGTTCTGCTTCATTTATACCCTTACTATATCTAACTCTTCTAAGCATTTTAACCCGAATAAGAAAAGTGCCGTGATGTGACATTCCAGCATAAGTGGCATTTGCGCGCATCATCCATGCAGGAACATGAAATTTTCTAACAAATGCAACCAGTTATGGACAATAAGTGGCACTTTTTCACGGTCTCTCAGCAACAGTCAGTCAGCCTTATGGTTTTTCTCAACTCATTCACAGCGAAGACACCCGAAACGCCCGAGCATTCAGACATCGGCAAGTCATCGGAACACCCGAGTTCATTTTCTACCTGATGCTTTCCCCCATCACGTTAGTGCATGGCTCATTGGTTTAGGGTGACATTCGTTAAACGACATGCTAGTCATTCTTTTGAAGCGACTGAAAGTAACTCTGTTATTTTAATTCGCCTTCCCTATCCTTTGTTTAATTTCTGATATTCGCAGTTGCAATCCTGTCTTAAAGGCAAAGGGCAAACAGTAGGTGAAACTGCACAAAGATCCCCAAGCGAGAAATAATTGCTTCATTTAAGCAGGTTATTGTTAAAGCTGTGGCATTCTGCTTGGCACGAAGGAAGGAAATCTGTTCTAGCAAAAGTTCATATATACGGGCATTTCAGATGTTTGAGAGAAGCAGATTTTGTCCTCTACTGGAGCGAAAGAGTTACGTAGTGTCGTTACTGCTCTGACAGTTGTTCTGAATGTTTCTTGTGTGTTATTAATTTTTTTTCTAGTTCCTTTTAGAACTGTAACGTAAAATGAATTTCGCCCTAATTGAAACGTCTAAAGGAAAATCATACCATCATGGGCATCGGCAGTTTCATGTTAATGCAAGTTTTAAGTTGATAACATAAAGATATATTAAAAGCAAGTCAGTTTTAAAATGAACAACTATTATACCTCTCGATTAACACTTTTAGGAATTGTCTTTAACTATGCTAAAAATAATCGAATTTGGAGTTACGGAAATAAAAAACTAAAAATAAGTTATTTAAAAAATATATATATTTCTATTAATTTTGAGTAGGTCATTTTAATTGTACATTATTTTTCTATTTTGAAAAAGAAAATCAGCTAAAACTCTGATTTATTTATATAATGCTGGGCGTAGTACATATTACAATATTATGTGCTTGACAAAAAAAGGTATTTCAATATTTGGAACATAAAATAAAAATATCAGACACATTATTAAGGATTTCAAAATAACTATGCAATATTTCACTCTGATAAACCAGTAATAAAGATATTGAACTTTGAAATACGTTGTATATTAGGTACATTTTAACCTTTTAAAGGTACGTGACTTCTTAAAGTATTTATCACTTTTTGTACGTTAGCATATACATACTGAAATATAATAAACATTTTGTTAAAAATCTATATTTGTGCAGTCCAATAGCTTACAATTTTGTAAAGCATATTCATAGTTCAAGTCACTGTTCCAAGTTATCAAAAGGTAATAAAAAAGATGTTGTTTTGTGTGGATATGCCACTGAACTATGCAACTACTATTAGATATTCAGCAATAAATGTTTCTTGCCAGCAAATGTCTATGCTTTGCAGTATGTGCGCAAATGCCACTATGCCAAAAGTGCACGTTTTCTCTCCCATTTGGGAAAATTGTACTTTTTTCTTTATTTTAATAAATCAGGCAAAATTTCGGAGTTTATGCCACTATTAGGAACAACATAAATGTTGTCTCCCGAATCTTCGCAACTCTATTACAGATAGAAAATGTTAGTTACCCATTTAGCTGCACAAGAAGAGCTGGAAGAAAGATGTCCCATATAAATCCTCTGACCTGGATTGCGTAAAATATTAATACCTCGATAATAACCTTGCATTTTGCCCGGCTGATTCATCCGACCCCCCACTCAATGCGAGTAGTATTGCTCTTGTGCAGTAACAGTGAAGATGTTTTTATGCATACATACACTCTTATTCTGGATTTGTTCTTTTTTACATATGGAAAGCCTTTCATTTTTGAATCCATCACATATTTTTTATTTTTATGAAGCTAAAGAAATTACAAGAACAATGCCGGAATCATGGGAAAACTACAAGTCATTAAAAAGACTGTCAAAGTTACCCATTTTTGGTGGAAAGGGTAGAAGTCAGCATCGAAGAAGGTAACTGCTTCTCCCAGCAATTATTGTAGCTGTATTTATTCACATGTTTTTCTTTTCAAATACATATAGTTTAAGGATGAGTTGCATTTTTATGAGACACCTTAAAATTACTTTTTTTTTCTGCCAACTGCTAAAATAATTTAAAACTAGGAAAGTATCTGAACTAACCCTCGGCTGGTACCACTTTTTATAAAAAATTTACCTCATAGTTCACGTATTGCACTATACAGAAGTTTAGTTCTAGTCAACTGGAATGCACCGAAGTGACGCTGGACAATACTATATACACTTTAAAATCTGAAACTACTGTACTTTCACAAAATGCTAATATCCTTAAATAGGTTTAAGACACACGAATCTTGTGTACTTCAGAAAGCTTAAAATGCTTCTGCATAAGCTCATAAATCACTCGACTGTTACACATTCTTCAATCATTGTAACTATCTTTAGAATAAAAATATACCATACAACAATCAACAGTTGCTAATGTTACGCATGGTTCATGCCCGCTGCGGCATGCAAATGGGATAAAGTCGCCGCTGCATCATACGCCGACGTGTTTGTCGGGTAGACTAAAGCCGATGGGTAAAGTCCGGGTTCCGATTTGACCATTGCCATAACAGCCAGTTCGTCCATCGGTTTAGTAGGGTTGAAGTGGAAATCTCGGTTCATGTCATCCCCGAAGTGATGTCCACAGAGTGACGCTTGAGAAGATGCCGGTGGAGATCTTGCCGCTGCAGTGTGCTGTCCGGGAGATACGATGTGACTGTTGCCTACGCACAGATGGGGAGTCGGCGTACGAGTGTGGTGACTGAGAGAGTTTTCACTGCGGAGAAATAAAAGAAGAAATATAACTTTTAGAAGAATGTGGTTATAAGTAATCACTTTACAAGCAATGCTATTTTCACTTAAAAATGACTGCAAACAAAAGTTAAATCAAAATGGATGTGAGGAAATTCGAAAGACATTTCTTGAAAACCCCAGATTAACTCTGCACGTCAGAGATAACCAACATCAGTGTGGTAATATTCAACTGTAACGACTACGAAAAGAAAGTGATTGTTAAAAAATCTGATGTGGTCAGCATATGACTTCCTCCAATTCAATGGTTTAAATAACAACGGGTTTTAAATAAAGAATTACGCCTGGTTGAAACTTGAAACTCAGACTTGAGACAAATGCGACTATTTGCCTGCGGTCCAAGTTTGAATAAAGCGAAACCAGTCACGGTGAGGTAAAATTTAACAAACCTGTCTGCCAAACTCCTATTTTAGCGTTTCTTTATCTTCCACGAAACTTCATTCAGAGCTCCAAGGATAGTACCCCCTTTTGGTTTACTACATATAGTCAAGTTTTATATGTTTTACTCAATCAAATGCGAATTTTAAATACTGTAACGTCTTGAGATATTTCTATCGACCACCTCGGAAGTTCTGAGGAAAAGAATATTTCTAACGACCACTTCGAAAGTTCGGAGAACAAGAATATTTCTAACGACCACTTCGAAAGTTCCCAGAGAAAAAGTATTTTTTAAAGAATTCTCAGAAAGATGAACGTGACCAGCAGTCACAAATCAGTCTCAATTTTTGTTCCCCTTTTAGTTGTTTGAAGAAGAGACATTGTTCCGTTTCTTTACATCTGTTTATAGGTGCATTGTCTCAGACCACTCGGTTTGAGTCCCAGGTCGGAAAGCTCTCACGGAGTTTTTCCCAGGCCTGTCATCATTATATCCAGTTCTCAATCAAGGTGCTCTCGCCAATCAAGAGACGCTCTTAAAAATTACTGACAAATGAGTATTCTGGAAATCTTTCCGACACGCCCAGGGCAACTTGAACAAAAACAGGAAACGGAGTTCCAGTTAGTTAGAGCTAGTGAGAGTGAGAGTTAGTTGCAGTGTAGAGAGGGAGAAACCTTCTCTCGTGTTTTTCCAGCTCTGTCAAGAGCAAATTTTGTTTCGCTCTGTCAAGAGCAACAATCTTATCTCTGCCAAGAAATTCAGTGGATGGTAGCCGAGTTCGCCACTCTCGTACTGAAGATCAACCTGTTCGGAACGACTATTACCGGCCCAGAGAGACAACTGTAAGGTCAGCTGCAGCACATCATAATTTTGGGCCCTGCAGTCCTGCGAGCAAACACCCAGGGAAAGTGAAGTTACTTACTTTAACCAGAACTTTAAAATCGTTTCTCCCACATCGTCTAGAATTTTACGCCCTGCAATCGTTAAGACCAAAACCCCCAGGAGAGGTGAAGAAAATATCAGAATAGAACTGAATACTATAAATAGAACGTTTTCGCGCATCATCTGTTTTGTGTTTCATATTTTGCCCCTACTGTTTGATGAGAACAATATTTTAAAAGTTTTATTTTTTTTACATGTAGCCAAAAAGAGCCCTAATAGTAAATTTATTTACACTACCTCTTGCTTTGTGAATTCGCCACATTACCAAACTTAAGAAATTTTGGATTATTACATTTTTTCACAAAATTTGTTCAGGCATTCAAGTACCACTTCCGTTTTATCAATTTCAGTCAAAATTTAGTATGCTGTTCCCCTTGGTATAAAAGTATTAAATACTAAAATTGAAAAATTTTAGATTATATTTTAATGTAATTTTTCCTTAAAAATTATTATGGCCTTCATGTAAAGTACTACTTCCGTTTGACCATTAAAAGCTCTTATGAGCTTCAAGTAAAATACCACTTCCATTTACCCATTAAAAATTATTATGAGCTTGAAGTAAAATACCACTTCCGTTTGTCCATTAAAAACTGTTATGAGCTTCAAGTAAAATACCACTTTTGTTTGTCCATTAAAAACTGTTATGAGCTTCAAGTAAAGTACCATTTCCCTTTGCGCATTAAAAACTGTTATGAGCTTCAAGTAAAGTACCACTTCCGTTTGCCCATTAAAAACTATTATGAGCTTCAAGTAAAGTACCACTTCCGTTTTGCCATTAAAAACTGTTATGAGCTTCAAGTAAAGTACCACTTCCGTTTGTCCATTAAAAACTGCTATGAGCTTCAAGTAAAGTACCACTTCCGGCTGCCTAGTTTTACCCCAAATCTAATTAAATCTTTATATGATTTTAGAAAACTTAAATACGAAGAATAGAAATTCCTAAAATTTTTACATGAATTATCGTGGACGAAAAAATCTACACGCAAACATCATTCTAAATATAGTAAAAACGTGTTGCGGAAACTCTAATTCGTGTTTATTCGTCAAAAATTCACTACTGAATTTTTGGATCGAACTCATTATCTCTCTTACCTATGCGTAGTGGTTGGCGGGAGAAGAAAAATAGCCTAAAGAGAAAAACATTTACTTATTTATTAAAAATGCCTGGCTTTTGGCGATTGAGCTGTCTTACTTTCTGGTATTTCTGGGCTATAGAATTAAAACTTTTAAGTGCAAAGAAAATGTTTATATGTTCTTTGAGATTCTTGAGTTCTTTATAATGTGAGGTTTATCCTAATTTTATTAACAGTTATTTTAACTTATGGTTGTTTCCTATCAATTCTAGTTTCAGCTTACAATTTCCTACCAGAGTGTAATTTCCGAAACACAGTGAATGCAAATGAATAAGAGTACTACGTATTTAAGTCGATGTTTCACCGACTTAGAGAGAGTCTGATTTCCTGACTAGCGCGCGTTTGCCTTTTGTCAACGTCTCTCTTAGATATTACTACGCTCGGCCATACTTTAGGCCCTTGCTTGGCTTCGCCGATTTAATTAATATTTAGGAGCCAACTACTTAGAATCCTGATAGCTTCGGCTATATCTTCAGTTTTTAATTAAGCTTAGTTAAGTTTAATTTCCTATTCATTTAAGTTCAAGCCGAAGTGGAAGCTTTGCTGTATACTCCGAATTAGGAGTTGATTGTATTTATTTTGAGAAATAAAGGGTAGTTAACCCTTCTTAAGTCTCACCTTCACACACTTAAGCGATTATTCGCTTGTTAGTGTTTGTGGGGTTCAAAGATTGAACATTGAATTAAATAGGCCAAAACCCTTTAATATGTTCAGAGTAAATGTTTATATGTACTTTTATAAGTTGTCCAGAGTTTAAGGGAATGCATTGGGAATTCCTGAATCTAATTAATCTAAAAGAGATGAGATCTAGTTTTAGTAATGGCTAATCAAAAGACAGAAAGGCAGTACTGGCTAATCAAAGTAAGGCAGTAATGGCTAATCAAAAGACAGAAAGGCAGTAATAGCTAATCAAAAGACAGAAAGATACTACAGAACACGAAGAGACATTGTCAGACTGTTCTTTAGTTTCTACGCAAAAATGTGTGTTATGAATCTTCCAAAATTGTATACTTATCAATCTCACAGCATACTTAACGATCTCAAATTTTGGATTTTTGGAGAACAGCCTCCCCCCCCTTTTTTTTCCCGGGATATCTGCACTTTCATTTCTCTCTACTCCACGATGAGCCCACAACCACTGCAATTGAAATAAGCTGCTAAGATTATTTAAAAAATGTTCAAGCCCATAAATACGTTTTTGAATCGCAAATATTGTTGCTGGTAAGAACCAAAGGACAGACCTAGAGTCAGAGAGGATGATCGTTTTCAGGAAAAAGAGATCCTACGATCAGGTGAAATGCGATAAATCTCTTATATTGCATCTTGGTTAATTCTAAGTTTGCCACAAAGTTTCGGTTTCTCTCTGCCTCTGAAGAAAAAAAATATTCCGGGAAAATCCATCCCTGGAAAAAATACTCTCTTTCTTATTTTTTCACCTCATAATTTTCAGACTGTGTCCAGCGGAATCTTGGGGTTCTATTTTGAATTCCTCTTGCACTGGAAAATTACACTTCAAAGGCACTGAATTAAACAACAATTTTTAGCTCAAAGAGGATATTTGTCCAGAAGGGCTATTAATTTCGTTTTGGCATTTTCAGTTGGTTCACTATAAACGGAGTTTCACTTTTAAAACTGTAAAATTTTAAAATTGAAAATTCAATAACAAAGAATTTGCATAAATGTGTGTTCTTCGCGCTGTGAGAAAATAACGGTACCTAGAGACATCAAATTTTGAATAACATAGTCCTTCACTCAAATATGGACATCTGGAATCCCAAATTTGGAATTTCGAATTTGTTTTATTATGTATTTCATATTTTGTAAAACTTTAACGAATTTTTGATAAAACTCTTTATTTCCAGTGCACGAGATTGTGTACCGGAAATTCTAAAGATATACTCTTTTAAGATTATCTTGTGATATTGTTGTTGAAATGAATTTTATGGTTTAAATGCGAAGAACATGATATTTCATAAATAAAAGTAAGACACAAAAACGCCCCTTTTGGCTCAGTATGAAATCTGAAAGCTTTCAGATTTTTTTTGTAAATTTTTAAAAGTAATATAAGAACATCTGTTGTTAAAAATGCAGCCGAAAAACAAGGCGTAAAAGGCAGCTAAAGGTATAATAAACAACAATTATTTGTCATTTTATTTACATAGAAATACATGCATTTTCTAGGGTCTATTAATTATTAAATTCGAAGATTTATCGTAAGGAGATAATCTAATTGCTAATTTATAGAATAATAACAGAAAAATGATATATCACTGCTTTTCTCAATCTATGGTAAGCAGACTAAAAGTGGCCCTCGAAATAACCCTTGTGTCTACCTAGACTTCCATAAAAAGCTAAAAAGAAAAATAAATAAATAAATAAAAGAAAAATCTGAAAGAGTTCAGATTTTAACGGTCGGCCAAAAAGCTTTGTTAAGGTTTTTTTACGCTCTCGCTGAGCTCGCAGTCTACTAGTCTGCTGTTGCATTCACTCCTAAAACATTTCTTTTTGTCTTTTTAGCTTTATTATCAAGCATCATTTATTTCACACTTATACTATATATATACAAAGCAACAGCAAAATTTAAAAAAAAAAAAAATTAAAGCAGCACAACTGCGTATGTTTAGAGTTACCAGTGCGGTGATAAGTGTTAGCATATATTTTTCTATTCCCCACTTTTTGTGTGTGTGTGTTATTTCAGTTTATCATATCAGTGTTCAGTTTTCTTACTTAAACTTTCTTTTTCTTGCCTTTTTACTATTACCGGGTGTTAAATTTAGTAATTAAATATGTTCTTCGCACTTACGCAGCATAAAATACAATTCAATAGCAAAATCACAAAATATTTAAAAACAGCATATCTTTAGAATTTTCTATAGATAGTCTCGCAAGCTGGAGATAAAATTGTTTTATTCCAAACAGAGGTCCACCACTCGCTTTCAAATCGTTGAGTTTTTTAATCAAAAGTTCGTTAAAGTTTTACAATATATGAAACATAAAATTCGAAATTCAAATTTCGGGCTTCCAGGTGTCCATTTTCTGGTGGAGGACTATGTTATTCAACACTTGATGCTTCTATGTACCGTCGTTCTTTCACAATGCGAGAAACATACATACATTCAAGCAGATTCTTCATTATTTAATTTTTTTTAAAATAATACAGGCCGTTAGTATTTGGTGGCAGCAATTTTAAAGATGATACTGCCGTTTATAGTGGAGCAAGGAAAATCCCGTTTCGAGATTAAGAGCGAATGCGGACTAAGGCCATACGAAGCTAAAAATAAAATTCAAATTAACTGCGTACACTATACGATAGCTCAAAATTTGAAGATATTTGAAATCCATGGTTGTAGGAAAAAATGTCACCCGGAAAATAAGGAACGGAAAGATAGGCACCAGAAAATTAGGAAACGGAAAATAAGTCACCATTCTTTTGCAATGGGAAAAATAAGGCATGTTTAGAAATATCGCCAAGATGAGAGATAAAAGTTTTATCATAACAACCATACCTGCGGAATAGGGAAATCTTCTGACGATGATTGAAAGAAGATAAGCGAGCTGCTGGCCTGTCCGATGGTAAAAATAGAGGGTTGACCAGTGGGTCATGGTCCTTAGTGATTGTTCCCCTCGTACCCCATGTAGTTATAGCCTTAAGCTGTGGTTCAGGGGTGAAACATTGTCGCATAACTGAGCGTTAAAAGCAGTATTATAACAAACCGTTGTAGATGAAATTTAGTCACAGTTTGTGATAACAATATTAAAACCTGCTATCGAAATGACCTTGCTCGGCTGCAGCTAGCTCAACGTCTTACCCTTAAAACCTCCCTCAAGAGAGCCCGCTGTAACCCTGCCGGTTAAATTAGAATTTGGCAGGTTTCTCCAACTCCGATTGGCGAGATTTTAGAGTTCCTTTTTTTTCCGTTCCTTATTTTCCGGGTAAATTTTTTCCGTTCCTTATTTTCCGGGGGCTTTCTTTCCGTTTCCCGTTTTTCCAGGTGACATTTTTTCCGCACACCGAAATCCATATGGCAGTCGCCTGTCACCTTTTTTACCCGAGACTGGCATTTTATAAAATTTATTTCCACTTACCCTACCTACTGATTACTCACTCTAGCAACAAAAGGGGTGTTAAAAGCAGTATATCACTGTGATATATTTTCAAAAGAGGTATTAAAATCTGTATATGACAGTACACAAGCGGTATTAAAAGCCGTATATATGACTGTGGAAAAGAAGTATAAAAAGCCGTATATGACTGTGGCTTCTTATTAGCCTACATGCGAACACAGAACAGCTGTGGCGGAATCGGCAGACTCATCCATCTCATTGATGTGAGTGCCGCCATTCGTTTAATTTTTAATAATTGAGATAAAAATTATTCAAATTCTCATATTAAAAACAGGCAAATATTTTTTAAGTCCAAAGGAACAATTTGCCCTGAAAGATTATTAATTTCGTTTTGGCATTTTGCTTTGAAAACTATAAACGGTGAATCAGTTTTCAAATTGTTGCCACCAAATATTAGAGCCGTGTATTACATTTAAAGAAATTAAATAATGAAAAATCTGCATGAATGTATGCATGTTTCTCGCGCTGTGATAAAACAACGGTACCTAGAGCTATCAAAATTTGAATAGCGTAATCTTCCATAGAATATGGGCATGTGGAAGCTCTAATTTGAATTTGAAATTTGTTTTATTGTCGATTTCATATTTTATAACACTTCAACGAATTTTCGATTAACAAACTAAACAACTTCAAAGCGAGCAATGGCAACATTGTACAAAAAAAAAAAAAAATTATCTCCAACGTGCAAGACTGTATCGAAAATTCTAAAGATGCGCTCATTTTAAAATTGTTTTGCGATATTGCTCTTGAACTGAATTTTATGGTTGTATACTTTTTTGCTCACCGCAGAAATTTCACACTTTTTTACTTTCTGTGGTCAACAAAAAAGTGTGAAGAACGTGATATGTAATAAATAAAGGTAACACACAAAACGTTAAAAAAACGCCCCTTTGGGCGTAATTTAAAATCTGAAACCTTTCAGATTTTTCTTATTTATTTATTAATTTAATTACTCAATATAAAA
>KK118620.1:385400-409054 GCA_000611955.2 Stegodyphus mimosarum
TTACTCAATATAAAAATAAATCAATTTTATTTTTATTTATATTAAATTTTGTATTTAAAAAATATAAGTATGCTAGTAGTAACATATGTTAAAAATTCCTTTCAGTGTATCATAACAAGAACCCCGGAGGGATAAACATCGCTTTTTAACTAATTTCAGGAGACCGTGGGAAATCTTTCACTAAAAGAAGGGAAAAAACCCTCAAATGGTACGACATATGTGTTACATTTTCATGGATGTTTGACCCCCCGCCACTTGCTTGGCTAAAGTAGCTAATCTCCATTGGTAAAAGCCTCCAACCGCGTTTTACTGCTCATAGCAGCTCAATGAATTACTTCCGTTTCTAGGAAGTGTATTTGTGTTTTCTATTTCGTATGTCTCCCCTCTCCCTAAAAACAAATATTTGGTTAATGGAAATGCTAAAAAAAACACGTGCATTGTCCAGAGCAACAAGGTGTTCTTCTTTTCGTGATCAGGCAAAAAATTATTTTAGATGGAATAAGGTCATTCATTGGCTTTGTTACAACTTTCGCCGTCCGGAACGATCTCCGAATTTGTCGCTTTTCTTAAGATGCAATCATTTAACTACGAAAAATGTGAATCTGGCAAGTAGGGAACTAAATTAAAATTCTGTTTATTTTTGAAGAAAATAATAATAAATGCAGGAGCTTTTATCCAAATTCGAAATTCTTTTCGAAAATGTTACATTCTTCTTTGAATGATAGACATGCAGTTTATCATTCAAAGCATTTAATGCATTCATATCATTTAATGCTTTTATAAAGATGTTCGTAAAAGAAATGTGCACCTTTCATACGGACTCTCTGGAATAAATGTTTCCACATCTTTATAAAGATTAAATTTGAATTTGAGAAAAATTACCTTTACAGAAATTCCGGAACTTTTACTCTCAGTCCTAGACACAAAATTTCAGTTTTCTACGACTAATCATTCTTGACTTATGTGACATACATAGGTACTTACATACTACAAGATTTCATGTTTCAAGATTCATTTTAAATCCATTTTGGAAAAAAAAAAGTGTTCTTTATTCTGTACGTATGCGCAGATGGTACGCAAAAAACAGTTAAATAGATTCAGGAACGGTCAAAATGGATATTTGCGTTGAAATACGATACTCGAAATTTTTTGCGATTACGAAACTTCCTTTACTTCATACGAGAAATAATAAAAAAAGATAATAATTTTATAAAATTTAAGACTTTATTAATAGCAAATCAGATTTGGTTGGTTTTATATGAGAATTATATAAATATTTATTAATCTTCTCAAAATGAATTCCATATAGAAAAATTTAGATATTTTCAGGGAAATGTAAATAGAAAACTTTACAATTGCTCGCATAATGCATTAGAAAGCTAATTTTGAAATGTATTATTGTTAAAACATATAAAAGAAAAAGAAAATCCTCCCTCTCGTAGAGTCATTATGTTATTTTAAGCAGGAGACGTGAAAATTGGCAATGTCCTCGCCGGGACTCGAACCTCTCGAATACGTCTCGAGCGTGCTAACCATTACACCACGAAGGCATGCTAAGAAGGCGGGAGAAATATCTTATACCCTTTTTATGTATTTTCCCTTTTATACGTCATGTATTTTAACTTCGTTCTTTTGCAGAAATACTAATGATGCAAAACAATCAAGTACTTTTTTATACCTTCATGTATACTAAGAAAAGAGATGTGATGTGGATAACACACGACATTTCTGTACGCCTATTAAATTATACATATTTTTTTCTGAACTTCAGTAAAACTTTTTTCCTTGAATTATTCTAACTTATTAATCTGTCCTTCAAAGATAAGTTGAAAATCACACCAAAAATTGCAAAATGTGAAATTAAATATCCTGTCAGTTTTTGAATCATGAAAAGAAATCCATTTTGAATACAATTCAAATTTAGATTTATGTATAGCATTGTTCAAATATAAGTATTTTGACACAAAATCGGACTTTTTCTGACATAACATGCCAATTTTTTTCCATATTTCGATTCTACGACTCGAATTATGTCAAACTGTCAAGTTTGGTAAAAATCGCACGAGTAGTTTTTCGAAAATTAGTTCTTAAAATTTTAGCTCCTCAATGTTATTTGAATTTGATATATATTTATTAATATCTCTTTTTTTATGAAACTTATTCGATTCCTTCTTACACAGTTCGAAATTTAGGTTCATTCCAAACAAAATTCGACCATTTTTTTATGATTTATTTTTAAAATTTGTGTTTTTAAATAATTTTTATAAATTTTTCGAAAAAATTTTTGAATTTTAACCTATAAAAGTTTTACAATCATCTTAAAGTAGATTTATTTCTAAGCGTACCTGCAAAAAATTAGAGCTTTTTATTTAAAATTTCCCTAGATATACGTGAATTTATATATTGGCGCGTTTTGAAATTTGGCATATTTGTTGAAAGCGATAATAACAAAAATGTGGTTTACGCACTTTGTTAAAATTATTTGGAAGTAGAACGAACTCTTATCCACTGTTTGAATGTTAATTTATAATAAGTGTTTCGCTAATATTTCTGCTATCCCCTCTTCTATCAGGCTCTGAAATACTTTAACTGTCTTCCGTTTTCGAAATTTTTAAAAATTCTTTTCATTTGCACCTTAAAACATTTTTATATTTTTAATTAGATGTCATACTTGATTGCAACATTGGAATTTTAAAAACTAAAAAAAAAAAAAAAAAAAAAAAAAAAAAAAATCCTGCATTGTATTTTTGTGATACAGATATTAGCAAATTCAACCTTAGCATACAGAATTGAGCAATAATTTATCCACAGTAACTTAAACTTTGATATGGTTTAGTACAATGCCGGCGGCGAAGCAAATCAAGTCAGCATAACCTTGTACTCAGCCAGGGCAGACGTATTAAATTTCACTCAAAACAAACTGGCACTGGAATGTGTTTTGGTTTGCAGTCTTCAAACGCAATGATCGAAAGTGCTGAATTTATGCATCATTCGCCAGTAATATGCTGACGAAAGGTTAATTGATTTCATTCATCGAGAAATAAAAAAGAGTTTATCTCATTATTAAAGTTCAGTAATTTTCGGAAGATACACTAGAATTAAATACGAAATTTCAGAAATTTAGCTTAACGAAAATATGAAGATTAATGGAACAAGTAATTTGAATTATTAACATCTAATTGTCTGGATTTTAATACTTAATTTTTTAAGTTCTTTCTTTTTAATTTTTTGTTTTCTTTAATGTTTTAATTCCTATTTAGGAAGTCTGAAAAATTATAGTAAATGGAGACTTTTAAGACCCTTTCTAATCTTTTATTTATTAAATTTCTTAATGTTTTCTCTAATACTTCGCAGCATACTAGTGTAAAAAAATCAAGCCTATTTATTCAAATGCAACTAACTTATTCCTTGCGAAATAGTAATTTGAGAATAATTTTAATGCTGATATTTTTTTCTTGCATAAAAGGAAGACGGGTGGCTAACTCATCCCTTTGAAGATTATCTATCCAAATAAAAATCTTATAAAAATTCATTTGAAACTGATAACTGAATAAGATGAAAGGCTTGGGTGTTTCTGGAATAACGTTTAATATAGTCAGTCTTATATCGAGTCTTAGAGTAAAATTAAAAGCTTAATACTAATCCAAATCAGAAAATAAAAGCTGATCTTAGTACCATAAAAATGCTCTTGAAGAATGCTCTTTACTGGTTTTCAAAATGTTATTGAAGGAAGCATGGAACAATAGCTGCAAAAACCAAAACGATCATAGTGTTTTACCAGACCAAGTTCAATCGAAGAGCATTAAGATGGCTATAATAAATGGAGCTTTCTAAAACCCTTTCTAATCCTTTATTTATTAAATTTGAAAATTTTTTCGTTAATATTTCGCAGTATACTATTGTAAAAAAATCAAGCCTATTTTATTCAAATGCAACTAACTTATTCCTTGTGAAAAAACAAGAAAAACAAGGAAGTGAAAGTGAAATATCCAAGGTGATCAGGATGAGGCATTGGTATGTATAAGTAAGATGTTAGCCTATTTAAGGGAATAAACTGGATTCGACTTTATTCACATCCTGGTCTTGCATAGCTTAACGTGCATCTGTAATGTAATACAAAGCGTATATAAAGAACGATTCAGTTTCAAAAGTTGGTAGCGAATTTTCTCCTCTTACATAAGTGCAATTCCCACTGTCAGAAAGGGTAGCTATTCAAGCTTCTTGTGAGCTATCAGAATTCTCATGTTTAAATGAGGAGGTGGACTAATACTTTTTAAAGATGGCATTGCAACAGGAAAAGTGTGTGTCTTTTCTTCTGTCTGTCTGTTTGGAACGGTCAAAATTTATAATCGCACTGGAGCGTCAGTTTCGTGCACAATTTAAAAAATATGTAGAAGTCTGACTCTGCTAAAGTTGCAGCTTTCCTGTGAAAGTGTCTCTCGACAGAATGCCCTTTTCTCTTCCCTGAAGCAACTGTGGCTGGCATCTCATTTTTGGGAAACAATGGAAATTAGATGCTATCCCAAATGAATAGCAATTGTTGAGTTATCTGGACATAGCTTGTCAACATTTTCACAGAAATGTGCAAAAGATTCTTTACTGTGTTTCTCCTCCGTGTTTGCTCAGTGGCGCTGCAGCTGAAGAAATACCTTTCTTCCTCGGCCATCCCGTCCACTGGATTTTACATCACGCATTTTTTTTGTTTCAGATTTCTAAGCACAGGGCTTATACAACACCACTTTTCATGTACTACACCCAAGGAACTTCATGACGCTTCCGTTACCGCATATACTGCAAGTCACTAAGTTATTATGACATACCGAGTTTGAGATGAATTTTACTACCGCGGGAAGTTGCATCATGTGACTTGAGAATGTGAATGTGTGTCACATATCGAAAAATTGGCTATCTAGATACTCTACTATCTGAAACCTCTGAAAAGTTCAGTTTTAGAATACCCATGAATTAATGATAAATTTAGAGAACTCAGTCGGAAATTATAAGTAAAGTTTATTACACGAGCGTTATTTATTATGATGCATAATCATACCATAGATGAATAATGTTTACACTGCCACCCAATGCATTCCCTGTGGGTCCTAAGAGAAGTTCTAATAATTTTGTCGCTTCTAAATTCACCTCTTAAATTCTAAAAAAATTGCCATCCCTTAATTTTATCCCTTCATGTTGCTCCATGTACTAAAAATTTTGGTGCCACTAAATTCTGCCAACACTGGCTCTGGCGCTTGCCTTGCATGTTAATATAACTTTACTGTGTTGTGATCATGCCATAAAATACCAATATACACTCATCATACTCATTAGTTAAACAAATGACTTACGACTGATTGATAGTATGATTTGTGGTGTGTAAAGGCTCTTTGCTTTTAGATCAGTTTCCTTAGCTTTCCAATTATTTTTTAACCCAGTCCCCTTTTCGACTTTGCTCTCAGGCACCTTTGATCCCCTTATCTCTGAAAAAAATGAAATATTAGATGTTCTTTGAGTATAATCTATACCCACTAACGCACAAAGTATCAATTAAAGCACATTATGCGTTAAGGAAATAGAATGAAAATAATTGTCCAAAACATTTGGAACAGAACAGGACAGACTACATGTATGTATCCATCACAATCCATTTTTATATATAATAAATATTCAAATCTCTCTCTCTCTCGCTACATATATATAAATTTGAATATTATTATATAGCCATATTATTATATTTCCACATAATAATATCCAAATCCATGTACATATAGGATAATCAGGAATTCTATTCCTTTTGCACTCAAACTACATATACATGTGTGTGTGGGGGGGATATAAGATAATCAGGAATTCTATTCCTTTTGCACTCAAACTACATATACATGTGTGGGGGTATAAGATAAAAGATATGAAACTCAAAGTTATTAACTTCAATTTATCCTTTTAATTTCTGATTTAAATTTGGTTACGTCTCCTTCCTAGAATCTAAACAGCGTCACCTTGTAAAGACCTTATTTTATTCTAACCAATTATTTTTAGCTTGACTTTACTTTCCCTCCTGATTTCAGTCTCCTGCCAGAATGTAAATTTTAATGACGTAGTACGCAAAATCTAAATGAGTTCAGAAGCAGTATTTAAGCTGCGGTTTCAAGAGTTCGCGAGGAGTAGTAGCGAAGTCAGTTCCGAGTTTATGCTGCGTGTTTGGAAATAGCTCTCTAGTTAATGTTAGCCACCCTCTTCAGATTATATTGATATTCTAGGCTCGGCTTGGTTGTGTGCAGCCGATTTAGCGGTTTAGATAAATAAGGAGCCAGTCATTTAGCAATCCTAATTTATTGTGATTTTACATTTTTTTATTTTCTGTTCAATTTTATTTAACCACAAGTGGTGGTGAATTGTAAGTACCGAGTGAGTGCATCTTGTTACGTTAGTTCAAATAAAAAGGCTATTAAAACCTCTTTCTGTAGTATCTGTTCTTCAAAGACATCAAATTCGCTGCTTCATCTTTATTAGGGTCTACAATTTATGCTGCCCAAAAGACATAGACTCTACAATCTGAAATTTAATACGTTTCGTTTTATCTAATCATGCTGCAGTGCGACATTTCTTGTCCAATCGGATAAAAGGAACTTTTTACTGTAAATCCCACTTCCACTACTGCGCAACCCTTGTTTCATGCTTCGCCTTCCTTCTGCTAACCACGTCTAGTGTCCTGCTCGTTGTCGCCCTTTGTCTAAAGAAAGATATTATAATGTTACGAATTTCACATTTATTTGGCTATTTATTTAGAATTGTAATTAGATTTGCTTCATGTTGCCTTAGCAACGCAGACGATTTTTGAAGAGAAAGCTACGTCGAAAAAAAAATAGCAATAAAAATAAAAGAGCGCGCGCATTTAATGATTAATAAATAAATATCTCGTAATTACTGTTGCCATCCAGAAAAATCTAGAAAAATCGTGATTGTTCTACTGATAATTAAAAAGCTTATAAAAGCCGAGGTGAAACACCTCATCTCAGTTAGTGAGTTAGTTGTTGTTGTTGCTGTTATACTTGTAGCTGTAAAAAGCGAACTGCTGTTTGTTTACTTAATGCTGTATTGATTGTAGCGATTTCGCTGTGAGATAGAACTATTTTATCTGTTTTGAACTGAGTTTTTGCTAAACGTTTGAGATATTGTGATATTGTGCGAAGATTTGTGAAGAAATATTTCAGCATTTTAATTTATTTCTTGTGGAAAGAATAAATTTTTGTTAACTTTTTACGACTTGTGCATTCAATATATAACGAACCCGTACGCACGTAACAATTTTTGGTGTCAGAAGTGGGATTTTTGAATGCCATTAACTAGAGCAATGGAAGAACAATTAAGGCAATTCATGGCAGCCTTTGCTGCATTTAAAGAAGAAATTAAAGCTGGCCAAGATTCCGTGAAAGAGGAGATGAAAGCTGGCCAAGATTCCGTGAAAGAGGAGATGAAAGCTGGCCAAGAATCTGTTAAGGAAGAAATGAAGGCTGTTCAAGAAAAGATGGAAGAATCTGTAAAAGATGAAATGAAGGCTGTTCAAGAAAAGATGAAGGAATCTGTAAAAGATGAAATGAAGGCTGTTCAAGAATCTGTAAAAGATGAAATGAAGGCTGTTCAAGAATCTGTAAAAGATGAAATGAAGGCTGTTCAAGAATCTGTTAAAGATGAAATGAATTCTGTTCAAGAAAAGTTGGAGAAATCTGTTAAGGAAGAGATGAGAGCCGTTAAAGCAAGTCAAGTAGAAATGAAAAAGGAAATTACTTGCATAATAGAAAATAAATTTGAGGCTATGGAAGGCAGAATAGACGCGGTTGAAAATAAAGTTTCTTCTGTCAAAGAACAAATAGAAGATAGAGTTTCTGCCGTAGAACAACAAATCGATTACAGAATTTCTGCTGTGAAAGAACAAATTCAAGAAAGAGTTTCTGCTGTGAAAGAACAAATTCAAGAAAGAGTTTCTGCAGTGGAGCAACAAATTGATGACAAAGTTTCCGCAGTTGCCAAAGAAGTTGATACTTTAAAGAAATTCGTAGCGACGGCAGGAAGCAATTCGGATACTTTTAAATTCCTAGCCATGCCTGCGCATCCTTCTCTGAAGCTATCGACATATGATGGGAAGACCTCCTGGCAAGTGTATAAGACACAATTTTCTATAGTTGCGGAAGCAAATGAATGGGATTCCCAAGCTAAGGCCTGTCACCTTGCGGCTTCTCTGAGAGCAGACGCAGCGGATATCCTTCAGACTCTTCCCGAAAACAAAAGGCTAGATTTCGAAGCTCTGTCCGGCGCATTGGAGCTGCGTTTTGGAGAGAAGTGTTTAAAAGATTATAGCAGGCTTCAGTTAAAATCCCGTCAACAGAAGTCTACGGAAACACTCCAGGAGCTCGCCACGGATGTTGAAAGGCTGTCCCACCTCGCCTTTTCGGAGTGCCCGACAGAAACAAGAGAAATCCTGTCCCTGCAATACTTCATCGACGGCATCCGGGATCCTGAAATACAGAAAGCACTGCGAATGGCTGATGTGAAGGACTTAAAAAGTGCTCTGGTGTACGCCATGAAATTCGAGGCAGCACAGCAAGCCACTCGTAGAGACCGCCACCCAATCAGAGCTGCTCACATACAAGAACCAGTGGATCCAATGACTGCTCGCCTAGACGAATTAACCAGAAAGGTGGATGCTTTGACACGGAATACTGGTGACAAGAAATCGTTCGTAAAGTGCTGGAACTGCGGTGCTGAAGGACACATTCGAAGAAACTGCAGAACACCCCAGGGCACGGATGTTAAAACCGCGCCTCTCAAGAAGGAGGGAAACTAATTCGTGGCCATCTCGCGGGGCGGAGGTTGCCAGATAATGAAAAGCCCCAGTTTAAAGCGCTTCAGATTTCTGCAGTGAGTGGCGGCAATAACGGAATTTTCATCATGGGACAAATCAATGGAATTCCTTGTAACATGACGATCGACACGGGAGCCAATGTTACCATCATTCGAAAAGATTTGGCTCAACAACTCGAAGGTAAACTTATCTGGACGCCGCCCTGCGTTACCCTCCAGACTGTGTCCGGGGAGAAGATCGATATAGAGGGGAAATTAAACGTTAACATCACGTTTGGAAGTGCCACTTACCATCACACGGCCTATGTAGCAGAAATTACAGACCCTTGCATACTCGGATTGGACTTTTTAAGGAAACACAATTTTTCCTTGGACTTTAAAAATAACGAACTGCATTCTGCCTCTGAAGACATAACTTTATTCGAAATTAATGATGAAGGAGTGAAATCTATCCACAAAATAATAGCTCAAGACGATATCACAATACCGGCAAGAACAGAAATTTTACTTCCTGGATCCATAGCCGAAAATAGAAATTTCCGCTACGGCGTCATGGAATATCCCAAGAATTGTAATAGCCCTAAAGGAGTATTAATAGCCTCAGCACTCGTCGACCTATCAGGGACCGTTATCCCGGTGAGAGTTGCCAATGTAACTGATAAGGCGAGGGTTATTAAGAAAGGTGAAGTGGTTGCAGAATGTACCCCAGTAACCAGCGTTGAAAGAAAAAGTAACATCTCAAAACCCGTGTCTTCCGACAACATTATATCGGAGTTACTGCAGAATGCGCAATTAAACGATGAAGAAAAGAATGCTGCCGAGCGTGTTATTAAAGATCTTCAAGATGTTTTCTCCCGTTCGTCTTCTGACGTTGGTCGAACCAGTTTGACTCAACATAGAATCGATACTGGTGATCATCCACCAATCAAGCAACATCCAAGACGTCTGCCGATTGCGAAACAGGAAGAGGTACGAGCACTTTTAAAGGACATGCAAGAAAGCAATGTCATCGAGCCTTCAGCAAGTCCCTGGGCATCTCCCATCGTCCTGGTGAGGAAGAAAGACGGATCAACCAGATTTTGCGTTGATTATCGCCGGTTGAACGAGGTTACGAAGAAAGACAGTTACCCTCTTCCTAGAATTGACGACATTCTGGATACTCTTTCTGGAAGCAAGTGGTTCTCGACACTTGATTTAAAGAGTGGATATTGGCAGGTAGAAATACATCCTGATGACCGAGAAAAGACGGCATTTACTACAGGACAAGGACTTTGGCAGTTCAAGGTGATGCCGTTTGGGCTATGTAATGCGCCGGCTACATTCGAACGTCTAATGGAGACTGTTTTAAAAGGTCTTTCATACGAAGCCTGTCTGATATACCTGGATGACATCATCATCGTCGGGAATAGTTTCGAAGAACATTTGGAAAATCTTAGAAAGGTGCTTCAGAAACTGAAAGAAGCCAATCTGAAGTTGAGTCCCGCTAAATGCAAATTATTCAGACAGGAAGTCACTTATCTCGGACATGTCATCTCTGCTGAAGGTGTGCGCACGGATTCTGAAAAAGTGTCAGCAGTTAAAGACTGGAGACGTCCCGAAAATGTCCACCAGCTGAGAAGCTTTCTAGGACTTTGCACCTACTATAGGAGATTCGTGAAGGATTTTTCTTCCATCGCAAGACCCCTTCACAAGCTGACAGAGAGCAAGCAAAAGTTCGTGTGGACAAAAGAATGTGAGAATGCATTTAAGAACCTGAAGGAAGCCTTAACATCTGCTCCAATCCTGACGTATCCTCAGCTCGACAGACCATTTATTCTCGACACGGATGCGAGTAATGAAAGTGTCGGCGCTGTTTTGTCCCAAGAAATAGAGGGCCAAGAACGTGTAGTAGCTTACTGGAGCAAGTGCCTATCTAAACCGGAGAGGAATTACTGTGTCACCAGGAAAGAGTTGCTCGCCATAGTCAAAGCCGTAGAACATTTCCATCATTATCTATACGGCAGAAAATTCCTGCTCCGCACAGATCATGCATCATTGGCCTGGCTTTTAAATTTCAAGAATCCTGAGGGTCAGATAGCTAGGTGGATACAGAGACTCCAGGAATATGACATCATTATCCGTCATCGCAAGGGACAGTCGCACGGAAACGCTGACGCCTTGTCTAGAAGACCTTGCCCAGAAAACTGCCGATATTGTTCCAGGGTCGAAGCTAAATACCAACTGGTTAATCCAGTCGCACGGCAAATTACAGCATCAACATCGGCTGATCCAGACCCATGGAGTGACAAGGAAATCAGGAAAGACCAGCTGGAAGACCGTGATATTAAACCCATAATTGAGTTAATGGAGACCTCAAACAGAAAACCTACCTGGCAGGATATTTCGAGCTATAGTCCCACGACAAAACAATATTGGGCTCTCTGGGACTCACTCCATATTCGAAACGGCGTCTTGTACCGAAAATTCGAATCGGATGATGGAAAAACATTCCGATGGCAGCTGGTACTCCCAAGATCCCGAATCCCGGACGTCCTTAAAGAACTACATAGCAGCCCTGCAGGAGGTCACTTCGGAATAATGAAGACCTTGCAGAGAGTTCGGGAGCGTTTCTACTGGAATAATGCAAAGGATGACGTGCAAAAGTGGTGCCGAACTTGCGATGCCTGTGCAAGTCGGAAAGGACCGAAGAAACGCAGCCGGGGGAAGCTGCAACGTTACAATGTAGGAGCACCTTTTGAACGTATCGCCTTTGACATCTTAGGACCTCTGCCACGAACTGCTGATGGCAACAAATACATCCTCGTTGCCATTGATTACTTCACCAAGTGGCCTGAAGCGTATCCTATTCCTGATCAAGAGGCTGTCACAGTAGCAGAGATGATGATACAGCACTGGATTTCCAGATTCGGAGTGCCTCTTCAGTTACATTCCGATCAGGGAAGGAATTTTACCTCGGCTGTAGTCAAGGAACTCTGCAAGCTACTCGGCATTGACAAAACCCAAACGACGCCTTTACATCCCCAGTCGGACGGTATGGTAGAGAGGTTTAATCGAACCATCCTCAATAACCTCTCATTAGTGGTTTCCAGAAACCAACAGGACTGGGACAAGAAGTTGCCACTATTTTTACTGGCTTACCGCAGTGCTGTCCACGAGACTACCGGCTATTCCCCATCTCAGATGCTCTTCGGTCGTGACCTTCGTCTGCCATGTGATCTTTTGTTTGGTCGCCCTCCGGATGCGCCTTCATCGCCTGAGGAATACATTCAAGACCTCCAGGCCCGGTTTGAAGTGATGCACAACTTTGCACGAGAGCGAGTCAACTTGGCGACGGAGAAGATGAAGACCCGCTACGACACGAGAGCTACTGGACATCGTTTCAACGAAGGAGACAAGGTGTGGTTATGGAATCCGACTCGTCGAAAAGGACTTTCTCCGAAACTACAATCACCTTGGGATGGTCCTTACACAGTCCTAAACAGGCTGAACGACGTCGTGGTTCGGATCCGTAAGTCATCGAACTCTAAACCTAAAGTCGTTCATTACGACAGGTTAGTTCATTACTATGGCCATAGTACGTAGTGTATATAGTTGTAAATAATAATGTACATAGCATAAGACCATGGTCCTATTTGTATTTAGTATTTGATTTCTATTTGTTAAGTATTAGTATTTGATAAGTATTTGTATTTAATAGCATTTGTATTTGATAGTATTTGTACTTAGTATTTGATAGTATTTGAATTGTATTTAGCGTTGGATAGAATTTAATTTGCTGAAAGTAACTTATTGGAATTATTGTTTATTTTGTTATTATAAAGTAATGCTTACTGATGTACTCATGTCTTATTTGTAAGTTTGGCTGCCTGTCCAAGGATTGTACTGCCCGGGACGTGCAGTCCTCGGGAAGGGGGCAATGTTACGAATTTCACATTTATTTGGAATTGTAATTAGATTTGCTTCATGTTGCCTTAGCAACGCAGACGATTTTTGAAGAGAAAGCTACGTCGAAAAAAAAATAGCAATAAAAATAAAAGAGCGCGCGCATTTAATGATTAATAAATAAATATCTCGTAATTACTGTTGCCATCCAGAAAAATCTAGAAAAATCGTGATTGTTCTACTGATAATTTAAAAGCTTATAAAAGCCGAGGTGAAACACCTCATCTCAGTTAGTGAGTTAGTTGTTGTTGTTGCTGTTATACTTGTAGCTGTAAAAAGCGAACTGCTGTTTGTTT
Source organism: Stegodyphus mimosarum (assembly GCA_000611955.2). Classification (NCBI taxonomy): domain Eukaryota; kingdom Metazoa; phylum Arthropoda; class Arachnida; order Araneae; family Eresidae; genus Stegodyphus; species Stegodyphus mimosarum. Next base: position 398,495 of record KK118620.1, read on the forward strand.
ACTTAATGCTGTATTGATTGTAGCGATTTCGCTGTGAGATAGAACTATTTTATCTGTTTTGAACTGAGTTTTTGCTAAACGTTTGAGATATTGAGATATTGTGCGAAGATCTGTGAAGAAATATTTCAGCATTTTAATTTATTTCTTGTGGAAAGAATAAATTTTTGTTAACTTTTTAACGACTTGTGCATTCAATATATAACGAACCCATACGCACGTAACAATAAGTTATTCCAATTACAGAAGTGTTTACATAAATTGTGAGTAGCATATCGCATCCGTAATAAAATTTTATGAATTAATATTGTGTCCTTGGAAGTGCTTTATCCAACAATAAAAATAATGTTGAATTCGACCACTTCAGTCTGTGATTCTACATCCTTGTATCTACGCATTAAAGCCTCCTCAGGTAATTACAAAGCAGATAAATTTCTCCTCTTTAACAATTATCAATCCAGTCATCACATTACATAGGTATAAATATATATAATAGTTGAGAATTTACAACTCCCATTTCTGTGGAATAGGAAAATGCAAGTACATGCAATTTAGAACAATTAAATGTCATGGGTGGACTGACACAACTCGGTTGATCCTTATAAAGATGCGGAACTATAATATTTGTATAAGCATGTTAATATTTAAATGTCAGTACACTTCTTTTTCAGCGAATTTTTACTAGCCCCCCCCTCCGGACCATTAAAGTTCTTGAAGTCTCCTCAGCACCCACCGGTGGACGAAAGGGCCCACACTGGGAAACTATCATTGCAAAACAATACCAATTACAATAATATAAAACGCAGTTTCATCGGTAATAACATTAAGAATAATTTCTGCTTCTCTGCAGTGTCCTTGAACTATTTTTAGCTGATTTTGATAGTAAAAGATTATTAATTTCAACGATGTTCAAGTCTTCCTGTTCAATTAACTGACCTAGTTATTTAAGGAAATATCTACGAAACCATAGCACGCAAAAACGTTATAATTTTACCTTTTTTCTCACTCTAGTAATATTGATAAGAAATTGGCACGATGAGTAGCCTCGTGACTCATATATACATTATCTAGAAGGGGGAATTCCATTAAAATAAATGCAGAAATGCAGAAATGTCATAAATAAATTTACAAGTGTTTGAATGCGAATGAAAAAATGTCCTTTTAGTTGAAGAGCATTCTGAGAAAAGGGTTACCATTTTGAAATATTTATCTTCGGTTTGGTGACAAAAGCCGTGTAAAATTAGTAACAATCGATAGCTCTTATTAGAATAGTTAGTAGTTTCAACTAACTGCTATATTTAAACCTAATGAACTGAATAAAGAGGTTTTTACTTTTCTTCTCGAGGAATTTTAAAAATTTCCACGAATTATGTTACCAAAACTCAAATTGCATGCGTGTCGAATGCACGATCTGAAAGCAGATAATTTTTTTTTAACAAAGTAAAAAATATTGTTGCATGCTTACGGGTTCGTAATGGATTGAATGCAAAAGTCGTTAAAAAGTTAATAAAATTTATTCTTTTCACAAGAAATAAAACAAAATGATGATATATTTCTTCAGATATATTCGTACAATATCTCAATACAGGAAATCTAATTCGATCTCACAATTAATTCGCTACAATCAACAACAGCATTAAGCAAACAACAGTTCGCTTAAAACAACAGAAACTGAGCTGAGATGTTTTTAATCTGGCGTTATAAGCTTTTTAATCAGCATGAGATCATTCTCTTATTTTCTTGATTTTTCTGGATTACAAAAGCAATTACGAGACATTTATTTATTACATATTAAATGCACTCGCTCTTTTATTTTTACTTTTTCCGGCCTAGCTTTCTCTTCAAATTCATCACGCGCTGCGTTGCATGGGAAAATAAAATAATTTTAATTACAATTCTAAATAAATATAAAATCCGTAACAATATTTTGAAGAAATTTTAAATTTCTTTTGCTAAATATTTATCACAACATACATATACAGTAGTAGTAATATATCGCAAAGAAAAAAATTATTATTATTATTATTTTTATGTAAAGTTTAAATTTTGTAGCTGTAAGATTTTTTGTTGATTATACTTCGTAATTCAAATATACTGATAACTAAAATTAAATGTTCACGCAGACTTTTTTAAAATAATTCTAAAGTCTTTACATTGTAAAGACATTAGGTTACTTCGAAACAGGAGATGTAAAAAATGTCCAGTGCCCTCGCCGGGACTCGAATCACGGACCTCTCGAATACGCACCGAGTGTGTTGACCACTGCACCACGAAGGCATGCTATGAAGACGGGAGAAATACCTTATATATTCTCCCTTTTAAAGGGCGTCTGGGGATTAGGGACCCCAATCGCCAAATCTTGGTGGTGGAGAATCATCATCCACCACCTTCGCCGGGACTCGAACCACAGACCTCTCGAGTACGCGACAAGTGTACTGACCACTACACCACGAGGGCATGCTAAGAAGATGAGAGAAATACCTTATAACTTAATCATTAACTAACTTTCTTTAAATTAAACTAAAAAAAAAGAAAATTTACCCAGAGGAACAAGAAAAATTACAGAGCAAATTTACAAAGTGGGAGAAAACTTGAGAATAATAATAACAATCAAAGATCTTTCTCTTAGTTATTAAATTTTTACGTATAAATAAAAATATGTACGTTTGTAAGTAAATAATTATAAACTTCTTTATTTCTTACTGCAATTTGACACTTGATGTCGTTTCTGTTTTAGTAAAGTTTGTAAAATTGAAGAGAAATGAGTAGGAATTGTCTTCATAACGGATTGTAGATGCTCATAAATCAATCGTTTTTTTTCTGATTAATTTTTATCCGTGAAAAAAGGCTACGTTCCCACATAAATGTATTCCCAAACGAAGGGATAACACTTAGTGTAAAAATTCACAACTGGTCTTATTTATTTTTTGACAAATAAGTATAAAAGTAAAAAAAAAAAAAAACTTGAACATCGAATCTTTGAATAGGATTTATGTCACATTGTTAATTAATCAAGTGCGTTTATAGATCTTGAGGTTGTCAGAACTACTGTTTCTTCTAGTTGATTTTGCAAACATAACTGAAAGTTTTGAGCCAGAACAAGGAGATTACTGAAAGCTATGTTAGTGCGGATGTAGAAAATAAAACAAAGAAAAAATCTGAAAGATTTCAGATTTTAAATTACGTCCAAAGGCGCGTTTTTTTAACGTTTCGTGTGCTACCTTTTTTTATTAAATATCATGTACTATGTACTCAAACCATAAAATTCAGTTCAAAATCAATATCGCAAAATTATTTTAAAATGAACATATCTTTAGAATTTCCGTAAGTCTCGTGCGCTGGAGATAAAAAAGTTTTTTTTTTTTTTTCTTTTTTCTGCATAATTTTGCCATTGCTCACTTTGAAATCATTAAGTTTGTATCAGAAATTCGTTGAAATGTTACAAAACATAAAATCGATAATAAAGCAAATTTCAAATTCAAAATTAGGGCTTCCAGATGCCCATATTCGCAGTAGGATTACGTCATTCAAAATTCGATGGCTCTAGGTTTTATCACAATGCGAGAAACATGCATACATTTATGCAGATTTTTCATTTTTTAAAATTTAATGCAGAGCGATAACATTTAGTGGCAACAATTTGAAAAGTGAAACGGGCATTCAGAGTGAATCGACGCAAAATCGCAAAACGAAAGTAATAGTCCTTCGGGACTAAATCCCTTTGGACTAATAAGGAGGATTAAATTTACCCTTTATTTCTCACACAGCGTAGAGCGGCTCCCGCACTTCGGGATACAAAGACCAACACTTTTGGTCGAGAACGTAGAAAAATAAGAAAATGAATTAACTTAACTAAATAAGAACTAAGATGCTTTGCAGAGACTAGTAACGCGAAGACTGTCCCTTTAATATTACGTATGTAGTGAGCAGAGTGCAAAGACTGCAATACAGCTTTCAGTATCAGCGAGAACTAAATTCTGGCCTTAAAGACAGACAACGAAAAATTACATGCGTGATAAAGGCCGCGAGAAATCGTCTTTCACTCCTTCTTGGCTAAAGCCATGTCTTAAATAGTACTTCTAAAGTTTACAGACTCATTTGCCTACATTAAATCTATTCACGCTTATTCTGGCCGGAAATGGAAAATAAGGGAAGACAGTAAAGATTTAAAATAAAATAAATGTTACTAAAATTTAAAATCCTTACAAGGTGAGTCATTCATGTTCCTTTTTACTTCCTAGGTAAAGGAAGTATTGTAACTGTAAAAATTTCAGATATCGTTATTTCGACAGTTCCTGAATCCATTTGGACGATTTTTTAGTGAGGTTTGTACACATGCACATAATGCAGGACTACTCTTCCAAATGGTGTGTAAAATGCATTTAAAATTTATTCAGAAGGAATTCTTTCCGTGACATCTGTGCGTATGTATGTATCTCATATAACTCATAAACGATTAGACATAGAACGTTGAAATTTTGCATATGGGACTGCTATAACAGCTGGTTGCCCTACTCCCTTTCTTACTGCAATCGGCAGTATCTCCTTAGCCGGCTTAAAAATCCTTTATTTTCGCAATCGTTGGTTTTAGTCATATACTTCCAATTACAGAAGTGTTTAAGATGACGAAAACATTCGCGTTTGGGCAATACCAAGTAGAAAAAATAATTAATTTTCAACAAATTACGAAGTCTAACTATTAATGTGGTCATTCGATTTCAATACTTATATATTTGGGAAACTACCATATTTTATACTAGCTATACATATATTATTAGTTACTTATTACTAATTGCCTATACTTACATTTTATGCACGTTATGAAAAAATAACATTATAAGAAGTTTGATTCCCGTATAACAAAATTTGACCTTTAATTTCAAAACTTGCAATTTTTGATGTCATTTTCAACTTGCCTCGAGGGATAGGTTATCTCAGTTAGAATAATTACAAGAAATATGTTTAAACGAAGTGCAGCAAAAAATGTGTATAATTTAATAGGGCGTACAAGGAAGTCATGTGGTGCTGACGTCAGATTTTTTTTAATGAAAATGAAAGTGATATAAAGTCGGAGATGACTAAAATCGTGAAACCTTTGCAATACCGTATTTCACAGCAAAGGTGTTATTTAAATGTCTTTGCAGATTCTTTAAAATTGCTTGTGTGGCTGCATGGGCCGCTAGTTTACAACGTTTACTTAATTAATGGGACTTGGAATGATGTAATGGGTTAAACATCAATGTAATGAAACTTATTTAGTAGATCTCCAGACATCTGGAACTACAACTGAATGGGGAATTGGAAAAAGAATAACGTGACAGTCAATCTTTTTTCTTGAAAATTAAAAATAAATAAAACTGATTTGCTATGAAATTGTTAAATAAAGATTAAAATTATTTATTTAATAGTTTTAATTAGTCAGTTGTATATTTTTAAAAAGTACATTTAATAGCAAAGTACGGAAGTTCTTTACCTATTAGATAACTAGATATTAGTATTTAAAAGTATAAGAATGCCATTTTCTTTCTACCCAAAATAGACAACACGAATAACGCAACGAAATAAAAACATTTATGAAGACCTCGTATTTTGATTTAAAAAATCTGTTGTATACACCACATGACTTCCTTGTACGGAATATTAAATCAAATTATATGCATTTTTTCTTGCATTTCATTTAAATTTATTGGATTGAATTAAATCTACTTCGTCGATAGCGCATAAACCGCAATAGAATAGATGTACTCTTTAAAACTCACTATATTTGTTTACCATAGCGACACTCTGGCGCTAGGCTGTATGAGCATTGTTTTAACAGCGTTACATCGCATTCATCTTATAACTCAGAATGCACAAAAATTGCATCATCTGAAGAATTATCTAATCGTTCCCAGACGTTTTATTCAAAAACTATAAATCTAAAACGATGTATAAAAGAAATTAAACAAACAAAAAAGAAAAGAGACAGTTTTTCACAGACGATTCAGTACTTCTCATTCAATTAATCCAGTTCTGAACTCAGTACAAGGCAAAACTCAAAATATCTATATTAAAAATTACGAAGTAAATCTTAAACACTTATTTCCTCGAATAAATTCCAGAATGAATAAATTCCATGGATTTAGCGTGATTTAATTCGCAATAATAAAAGAAGGCGTTATTTTATTTTTATTGTTGCTTGAAGCTTAGTTTCTCTAGATTGGCAACAAATCCACTATTCTGCTAAGTTTCAAATGTAGACAAATATGGCTGCTACGCTAAAACTATTTAGGGTTAGCCGTACTTAAACAACTTTTAAATTGTTGATAATTCTACAAATATTGCATGCAGATGTACTAAAGGCATAAAAACCTCAACCGAAAGATGAGAACAACGTAATCATTTTAAAGCAAAAAAATGCACAATTTACTAACATATAAGAATAAAGAAACTGAAATCACCAAGTCCAGTAACAAAATGGATATATACGTATTGTTGCCCGCGTACGGGTTCGTAATAGATTGAATGCACCAGTCGTTAAAAAGTAAATAAAATTTATTCTTTTCACGAGAAATAAAACAAAATGCTGAAATATTTCCTCAGAGATATTCGTACAATATCACAATATGTCAGACGTTAAACAAAACTCAATTCAAAAACAGAGAAACTTATTCTATCTCACAGCGAAATCGCTACAATCAATAACAGCATTAAGTCAACAAACAGTTCGCTTAAAAAGCTAGAACTACAACTGAGCTGAGGTGTTTTAAATTCGGCTTTTATAAGCTTTTTAATTATTCACTAGCATATTCTGGTAAAACCTCGATTTTCTCGCCTTTTTGTGGATGGCAATACCAATTATGAGATATTTATTTATTAAATATGAAATGCATGCGCTCTTGTATTTTCACTTTTCCGACGTAGCTAAATCATCTGCGTTGCACGGGGAAATAAAATCATTTTAATTACAGTTCTAAATAAATACTAAATCCGTAACAGTATATATATATCTACGAAAGACGCCACGAAAAAATCTCTTCAGAATCCATTTTATATCAGTTTTATAATTTTTTTGAGGGAAAAAGAGTCCTTTGTTCTGTCTTTATGTACAGATGTCACGCAAAAACATCATTAAATTGCATTGGATAGCGGTCAAAATGGGTTGGGTTATGCAATTATGGCAAAGCACACGAGGGCTATCTGCCTAAAGGGAGGGGTGCCTTCGTGGAGGACTTTCTAAGAGAAACTGGCTCGTATACACGTTACACATGGGGAAAACCACGAAAACGCCCATGCAGCCAGCCCGTTCGCGGGATTCGAACCTCGGACCGAACTACCAGTTTTCAGCGTCTTTACCGCTCGGCCGCTGGTGGGCCCCGGTCAAAATGGATATTTTCGTTAAAACATGATACCCGAAATTTTTCGCGATTACAAATTCTTCCTTTTTACTTCGCACAAGGAAGTAACAAATGTTTTTAAAAATAACATTTACATAGTTTTAGTCTTCTGGACTACTGGTTTCACTATTTGCAGCGGGATTCCTAAGGACCTCATCATAAAAGGTCATGTAGTTTTCAGATATGTAATGGATTATTTTAGAAACATCTAATTTATTAGAATTAATAGGGATTTTGCCACTATATGCTTTCAAATTTTGAATATCCACATTATCTTCTTTCTTCATATCGAAAAGTCCATGGGTCAGATCAACAATGAATTCAAATGCCTTAACAAGCATGTCATCATTTCTTAGACGCTTCACTTCAAAACTCGGGTTTTTTTTCTTACACGCTGAAAAAAAAATAGTAATAAGTTTTAAACCTCGGGTTAACTTGACAAAACTGCAAGATAAACTGATTTATAGCTGTTTAAGACGCTGAAGTGTGTAGGCGTGAGTGGAATACAGATAATATTCACTGAATATGATTCTTTTTGCACTCAACGACGAAAAGACTACTGTATTATTAATTAAATAGAAAAGTTTTTTTTTTTTTTGGTGCTTTACGGAGAGATTGCGCAAATACTGGTCACATGGCTATCTTACTTTAGTTCGCCAAATTTCTGAAATCTTAATCTTTTTCGAATCATCCATTTAATTATCCGGATCGCCCTCTTTTTTATACGCCAAGTAAAATTAAGTTTGCTGTTTAGTTAATTCATGATTCTTATTTTCATTCTTCCCATCAAGTCGTAAAAATTAATAATGGGATTAGATTGTTAATTTTATTATTTTACGTCAATAAACATGTTATACTTTAAGCTGTTTGGAATTACATAAATCCCGTTTTAAACAATTACAGATAAATTAAATCCTATTGCAGCTGCTTTAAAAACTATATATTGTTTAACACAAACGAAAAATAAGTTCTTTGTGTTGCCCAGACGGTATAGTAGTTAGGGGAGTCTATTGTGTTATAAGGTATTTCTCCCGCCTTCTTCTTCGCATGCCTTCGTGGTGTAGTGGTCTGCATGCTCGACGCGTAACCGAGAGGTCCGTGGTTCGATTCCCGGCGAAGGCGTTGCTCATTTTTCATGTCTCTTGCTTCGAAATAACCTAATGTCTCTACACTGGCGCCCGAACTAAAAGGGTTGTGGATGATGACTCTCCGCAACCAGGATTTGGCGACTAGGTCCCCTAAAACCCTAGTCGCCCTTAAAAAAGGGGAGTATTTAAGGTATATCTCCCACATTCTTAGCGTGCCTTCGTGGTGTAATGGTGAGCACACTGAGCCGGTATTTCAGAGGTCCGTGGTTCGATTCCCGGCGAAGGAATTGCATATTTTTCATGTCTCCTGCTACTAAATAACCTAATGTCTCTACAGTGTAACCGGTATAGTGAAATTTTAACCGAAAGGCCCGGGTTTGAACCCTGCAGAAGGCATGGATGTTTGTAGATGTATAGTATCCGTGCGGCATAGGGATACTCCAAGTATGTATAAAGTACATTATAACAATCAAAAAATAATAATTTCATTGTTTAATTTCGTTGGGGAAAAGTGTATTTTGTATTTCATTTTTAACAGAATAAAAGTATTTTGTTTTTTAATTGCGTAATTTTTAATGAACTAAAATACACATACAAAACAAATAAATAAAGCCTCTTATGCTGGATTAAAGAAGAACGTGTTTGTCCTACAGGAAAAAAATCTAATTCTGCTAATTTTTTAATATTTAGATGGTTTATGGACCTGGTTAATAGGGATATTTGGAGTTCTATTGTAGTTTAAATTGCTCTTTCTGCAATGATATATTATACTAAATAGCCTCATAATTTAAAGTGAACCACTTTTTGGCTTGTCTTGGTGTTACTCTATGTGGAAATATTATTTTTCCAGCCTTTTCTTATTTATAAATTATCACTTAAAGTCGTCAACAAAGAATTATTGCATACAAAGCTGGAGAGAATAAGACCTTCCCTTAGCAGAATTTTCTTGCTTAGTCTTCATTCTAATGCAATTAATTAGTATGCAGTACAAGCCATGAAAGAGAAAGTTTCATACGTTTGTTTTTGAGCTAGGAAAAATAGAACAAAACAATGCTTAAGCCCTGCTTTTGCTTGGTGTCCTGTTCATATAAATTATTCCGGTACCAAATAAAAACTTTGATAGGTGTTCGACAAAAATGAAAACGGAACAGACAATCGGAGTTAAAAAGAATAAAATATATGATGCCTATGACTTATAGAAAGGACAACGAAATCCAATCACCTTTTCTGCGGCTGTATAAACTGCTTTGGATACCAGATCAAAAACCCTATAAAAGCTATGTTGATATGCTTTAAACTATCGCAATCGGTTTTAAAGACGGATATACTAGGTATACGTAGATGTGAGTGGGTCGTCAAAATTTTGCCACTAGTCGTACTAACGGGACAGAAGTATGTCATGCGGAATGTTAGTCTGGGTTTTTTAAGTCAGTAATCTCAAGCTGGCAGGCAGCGGGCCGCATGCAGCCCCCGAAGTAATTGTTGTGGCCTAATACGTTTCCCCTTAAATTTATTAGCATTATTATGAAAAGAATTTCAAGAAAAAATGTAAGCTTTTAATACTTCGGAAAGTCCAATTTTACATTACTTTCATTACCAAAAACAAATGTAAGTCTTCGGAAAATCTAAAAAGGGAGCTAATTAATTTATACTATGATAGAAATCTAATTCAAAGATCTGAAAGTACAAAATTGGATTAACATTTCATAGTTTATTTTTAAAAGAAAAATATTCTCAGTTACGAATTTTTGCTGTAAGAATCATTGCTTTGTTTCGAGGCGCATTTACATGTAAACAGGTTTTTTTTTCGCAGATAAAAATTAATAGTTCTACGTAATACCAGACTCCGGTGAGTATTTACACTTCGTGAAGAAAACGCTTTCTAATAATTTCCCTCCAAGATTACCAACTTTATAAAAATAGAAACACAATGAAGTGTTGTACCTGAAAGGTGCAGTAAGAAACAAAGAAGATTATAATTACTTCTATACGAATATTATTTTTTCTTTCTATGTAATAGAAGTATATAATAAATAAAAGAAAGAATAGGTTTCATCTTTCATTCTCAAGTTTTCTCCCCCTTAAGAAGTTGTAGTATA
>KK118620.1:417572-447776 GCA_000611955.2 Stegodyphus mimosarum
AATCTTTTTTGCAAGATTGCATATTGTGAATATACATAAATATGTAATTCTAATTATTAAAAAAATAGAACTTTTGATTGCACGTTTTAAACACACACACACACACAATGCAAATTTACTTTTGTCAGATATTAAACTATATTCTCAGAAACTATATTACAGATTTATGTTTTTTAGGTAACTTGCTTTTTGACCAAAAAAATGTGATCCGCTATCAGAAGAAAATTACGTATAACTGCCTTATGATAATTTTCATTACTTTTTGGGAGGGAGGAGAGAAGGAATGCTCATTCAGTTCATTGATAAATACATATTTTCAGCACTGTGAAGCATAATCCACAATTTTAGTAAGAAAATTAGAAAGGCAAAAGTTTTGTGGCGCAGCAGAGAATAATTTTAGACGCCTATTAACAAAATGTGCCCTTATTTACTAAAAGCAAATTACTAAAAACATTACGTAAAAATCACATTTGGCGAAAAGCATAACAAAATGAAGTGGCAACCCTTTCCCACCATGCTACAGTCAAGGGTTTCTTTTTCGAAAAGAAAACAGCGCTAAATGGTTTTCTTATCTCCATTCTTCAGAGAGAAAACGCACAAAACTGAATGACCAACTATCTGCATCACTTAACGGAGAACATAAACAATTTCTCCGTTTTTTTTCCGACCCCAGAACAGTTAGAGATTGCTCTGGAAAATCCCCTAGAGTCGAGAAATGAAATAAATAAGTCGGTACCCTATTATCACTACCTTTTTTTCCCCCTTGATTTTATTGTACTCATCTGTTTTTCTTTAAGTTAAGAAGTGGGTTAAAATTTATGATTTCGTAGTATCAGTCGTATAACGAAATCCTTAGGAGTCAGAGGCATTTTTTTTAAGTAAAAGAAAAAGATATGGTTAAGTATTTAGATACATTTTTACAACCTCAGTTGAAGAGGTAATCATAAAAGCGACAAAAGAAGCAGAATTTATTATGTCGGAAGTGTATTTTTCAATTACTATAGAAAAAATGCAGAATGTTTCAATATAATCAAACACTATTTATCCAAACTAATTACGGTAGAATTAATTTGGATAAAAATTCTCTTCCAAATAACCAGTGATCTGTTTTATTTCAAGCAAAAGTGGAAATGATTCATTTTTGTACGCCTTATTTTCAATATATTATTTTATTACATATTGTTTATGTTTTTAATATGTAGGTAACTCTGAAAATTTAAGACATGAGCAGACAATTTGAACTAAAGCAAAATTATTTGTGAGATGTCTAAATTAAATTTTTTTTGTCTGCAGATGATCATTTGTGGTAACAATTACACGTTATCTGTCGTACAATAAATTTTGAAAGACAGCAAGATAGAAATGACGTAACACCGTTTTCTCACCTTGGTTTCCTGTGATTTTACATTGGTGATAAATCAAGGAGTATGTCTTCAATGTCCACAGTTAGCACATTGTAATGAGTAGACACAAAATGATGAGGTATGGTATTTAATTTATTTAAAATTTTAGGCTACATGCAAATAATTTACAAGATAGTGTTTGTTGGTTCTCGTCGAAAAGGGAAAAATAAAAACATATTATGTACAAAGTCTGCGAAAGTTCCTGTCCCTTAGTCGGACGTTAAAGTTAGCAGAGGGTTTCTTCGTGCAGGGTGAAGTTTTCGTGTAAGGCCTTGTTGTCTCTCCTGGCCGCAGCTGGCCTTTCCAAGCAAGATGCTTTCAGACTAGGTAGCGAAAATCTCGCTACCGTCACGCATATAAGCAAAATGTACATTGCTAGGAAAACGGCTTGAATTTGGCCAATGGCAGCCCAAATGAGTGTCAGCATTAACTCCGCCCACATGAGTGATGTCAGATTTGTGACTTTTGTTTACATTCTGCTGTTGGGCGTCACGAAGTGCGTTCTTTGAATGTACATTTCGTTTTTCGGAATGAAAGTGTTTATACACATGCTTATATATCTGTATGTAACGATTTAATGTTTGTTTTGGAATATTAAAGATTATTCTACTGTTCCAATGCAAATTAGATCTAGTCAGATGGAAGTTACTGATGGCTGGAAGATGCACCTAAAATGTGGCTTACAAATGATTCTGCATATTGATAATCAGAAACTTTTAAGTGATGAAGAGTAATTCGTCTAATACATAAAATGTACCTTCGGGAATTAAACCAAGTAAAATTACCTTTTCTTGGTTAAAAATGCTAATTTGTGTCGGTAATTAATGCAGTAAATATTCTGAATCAAAATACCACCAGTTGCCATTGCAATGAATTAACATAGTGTGTGTCAGAAAATCCTTATAATACATTTCATATATATCTACATGAATATTTAAAGCATTATTAACTGTGATCTGATTTTTTAGGGAGGATTTAATATGCTTTCTTAGAAATAAACTTCATTTTATAGTTAAAACGTAAAGAGTGTAAAGATGAAAAAGGGTATCCGCTGTAATGAACATATTGAAATGTAATTTAGTTGTGAAATTACTGATGTTAAATGATGCAAAAGTTATTTAATAAGAACTGAATGTATTTAAGATATGCTACCAGCTCTGATATTTCAAGACTATTGGATATGCATATCTATGAAGATTAAATCGCTATTAACTGACATTATGGTTCTGGTAAAGCATATATAATATTTGCAATTTTCATTGTTCAGTATGCATTCTTAGAAATGAAGTTCATTGTTTCGTTGAAATGTAAAGAAAATAATACTGAATAACTGTTTAATGCCTAGTGTTATAGACCTACTGAAATCTAATTTAGCTATAAAACTGCAAGTGCTACATGATGCTGAACATAACTTAGTACTAGTTACCAGTTAAAATATTTCAAGACTATCGAAAATGCCTGTATCATTACCTGTTCTAAGGTATAACGATGAACTGAATCCAATAGGTATACTGATAGATGAACTGAAACCAATAGATGAACTGAGTCCAATAGGTATACTTTTATTTCCAGGAAACCACACCCTCGAGTGATTTGCTTGAATGTGTATTTATAGTCCTTTACAATACATAAGCCAAAACTAAATGAAGTAAAAAAAATAACTTAAAGTAACATTTCAAATTTTACATTTTGACATATTAAAGACTAATTAACTGGAGCTCCACGGATGATTGGACTCGATAAAATATGTCTTGAACGGACATTATTTTTGAGAAGAAGCGTTTGATGTTGATTTTCTAACATTCGTCTGCATTTTAACTGTGAAGTCGTTCGATGTGTACATGGACAAAGTCAAGGGAGTGCGTAGTGCCGAGCTTGTGCCGTTCTGGGATTTTTTTAAATGAAAACAGGTCGATGCGTACATGGATATCGATATTAAGAACGCGCCAAGCAGTGGGTGATTCTGCACTTTTCCCGATAATAATATGTATTATTTATGACAGTATGTAAAATTAATCGAAACTGTAAGATATATGGTTAAAAGATAGTATTCTATTATCGAATTCAGAAATGTATGTATGTATGAATGTATGTATTCATGTACATGTGTGTATACACACATATACATACGCACATAGGCCCACCGGTAGCAAAACGGTAAAATCTTTGAACACTGAGTTCGAATCCAGGCAAATGGAATGAGTTCATGGGAGTTTTCATGTTTTTCCCCATTTGTAAAGCGTATACCAGCCGATGTCCTTTAGAACGTTCTCCACAAAGGCATCTCTCCCCACAGGCAGAAAGCCCTAGTGTGCTTTGCCATACTAAACTGAACTGAAACCTCTAAATACATACATCGCTACATCTAAATACATACATCTCTGAATCCTGTCCCGATAACAGAAGAGTATCGGATAAAATTAGGTAATTTAAAGATATGTGAAAAGAGTTTTAAATTAAAATCCAGACTACATATCATTATCTTGTAATAAATACATTGGACTTCAGATCACGCGGTAACTATTTAATATGAGTTGAACTAAGCTGTCAATAATGCTTTGCATTTGCATTAAGTACTGAAATCAAGATCAGAATGTTATGAATTAGTATTAGTGTTCATATAAGTGCTCACATTTAGAAGTCCATTATTCATAATAATAATCCATTAAACAAATTTATTATTATAAAAAAATTTATTATAAAAAAATTAAAACAAATAAGAACAATACCACACTAATTATCACGTTTTATTTATTTTTTTAGTTCTATGAATTGCAATAATTTCCTTTCCCAATATCTTCTTTCACAAATACGAAAACAAATATATTGACGTCTATAATAAATTTATTAAAACTTATTTATTTATTATAGTGAAATAATCTAATTCTCAGATTAATAGATAGAGTTTAAAAAGCAGAGGTCTAAGATATCACGTAACATTTATTTACACAAGAATGATTGTATATACATAATGATCATAAGTATGAATTTAATAATAGCACAAGTTATCTATTTCTCAGATATTTCATACTAACCTGTTTTTATTGCATTAGCGTTTTAAAAATAAGTACTTTTAATGATTTTTCTACTACTGTTTCAAAATTCTGATTTTTATGCCAGTCAGAAATGATTTTTTTTAGTATACATAGTTAAACTATTTATTTGGAATGGTCATCTGGTAATTAAAAAATAATGTTTAGTACTATTGCAAAATTTAAGAACTCCAAAATATTCATTTTAAAATTTTTAACGTGTTCCTTTTCATGACATAAAAAAAAATTAACTAAAATGTTAACTTGTAACATTGAAAATTTTCTATCTTAAGCAAATTATTGTCAGTACATAATTTCAGCACAAACTAAATGTTACAGTACATAAAAGAATACCGTGTACTGCCCGTAAAATTAATGGTACTTACTTATTAACACAACCACCTTGGCTCAATTTGTATTTAACTCATGAAAAAGTAAAAGTTACTCACTGGGTGCAAGTTGATGGTTTCACAAATTTTCTTAAACAGATACCCAAATTATTGATATTTATCATAAGTTGACTAACATTATCAAGTTATGAAAAACATCTTTATTTAATAACTAAAATATAAATTTTAATTATTAAATAAGGATTACATAATACATTAAAAAAATAAAAATCGTTCATCTCAAACCTCAGCAGCATCGGCTAGCTACCAAATGCATTTCCTTGTTGTTTCCTTTAGAAATTTCTTGGCAAAATTTTGTATTCCTGTAGAATTTTGACCATAGTTTCTCCCATTGTTGGCAAATTCCAAAGTGCATATTTTATAATTAAGGCAAAAAATATTATAATTTGTTTATAAAAATTGTTGAAACTTAATTAAGTACATATTTTCGTATACATCTAAAGAATGAACACGAAAATGGCGACATTGGCCCATTAAAGGATTTTTATGAGCATGGTTACCAGAGTTGGGCACATTTTAAAAATTTGACGGCCTGAGGCGGTTGCAAGAAATAAAATAATAACATTGTAATATGCGCTTTTCTATGTGCATTTTTACTGTTATGAATATAAAATTTTTCTTGTAATTAAAATCTAAATATACTAATTAATTATTTGCCTTCTTATGTAATTTTGATAAATTAGCCACTATTTACATTATTTAGTTTACACTACCATTAATGTTTAAATTAATTTTAAATTTAGTTTCAATGTGAATTTCTTTTGTTCTGTGCGTATCATTCTTTTCTTTTGTTTTGTTCTATTTGTTAATACATACAAACCTTAACACATGATATCTATATATTGGTTTTAAAGTTGAAGTATCTTTACAATATGCAGTATGGTATTCCCTCGGTAATCTCACATATAAGTGACGCATAACAGTGAACCAAAATGGATTTGGAGGACTTTGAGGGATATTTTGTAGCATCAGAAATCGGTTAAGCTAGAGGTCTTTATGTTTAAACTGACATCATGTAAAGCAACATCAACAATAAAACTACTAAAAAATATATATGAAAAGCAAACAGAAAGGGACAGATGTGAAACTTTATCAGTTCAGTTTCATATATATTCTGTACAGTAATACCCGTAAATTGATTAATAGGTTGGACTAATAAAAAGTACATACAGGATCTGTCCGAAAAATACATACAAACCTTAACAGATGATATCTATATATTGGTTTTAAAGTTGAATTATCTTTACAATATGTAATATGGTATTCCCTTAACAAGTCGGTAATTTCACATATAAGTGACGCATAACAGTGAACCAAAATGGATTTGAAGGACTTTGAGGGATATTTTGTAGCACAGTAAATCGGTTAAGCTAGAGGTCTTTCGTCAAAACATTATGGCAGAATGTGCAGCAGTCCCTACAGACATATCGACTAACTTCGTTCAAATAACTGCTCAATATTTTTCTATGTGTCTAGCTACTAATGGCTACCGCTGTAACACTTTGAGCAATCTAAGTAACTGTACAGATGCATATATACAGGAAGATTGTATTACACGTAGCCTAACTTCTCATATATATGATTTGATTAACTTATAATTAAGTTCAATGCTAAAGCACAAGAATTTTCTTAGTTAAAGTGTCTGAATTTTTCTGGTGGTCTCTTTATAAATATAGATGAATTTCAGTTTAGTAGGACCGAGGGTCAGACCATAGCATCCGAACCGTTATGTCGAGGAACACTAGCAGTTCAGTCCGGGGTTCAAATCTTGCCGAATGCGCTGGCCGCATGGGCACTTTCATGGTTTCCTCCAGTGTAATGTGTATAAGAGCTAGTTTCCCTTTGAAAGTCCTCCACGAAAGCATACCTCCTGTTAAGCAGATAGCACTCGAGTGCTTTGCTATAATTAAATAAACCAAACCAAACCAAGGGCCAAAAGAAAATTTTTTAGTAGAAGGTATGTGATAAAAAATTTAGTTTTGTTAGTTAGTTAATTTTGTTTAGATAGTCAGTGTGAAATAGGGTACTTATGTATTATTCCATCGATCGTTTGTGGAAATTTCGGCTATAGTTACCAAGTGCCAATCATTTCTATGGAATTACCATAGGGCACAGTCATATATAATTGGCACTAAATCATGCTACTTGGCTGGTCAACGGGATAATACGTAAGAACCTAAAACAGTATTAAAATGAATAGAGTGCATTTATGTGGATGCCAATGGCCTCGTATTTAGCACCCATTTCTAATAAGCATCTATGTTCTCCAAAGCTTTTATTATTTGAGCAAAAAAATCTTATGTCAAAAATTTGTGAGTATCAGTAAATTTTGTATTGTTTTAGTATTTTTTCGGTGGATTTGGAACAGTGTAACTACATGTTCCCTTAAATCAGGAATAAATATTGCATAATATTTGAAGGAAATGTATGTTTACTTTCTCATATGTCTAGCATTTTTCAGTATTAAATTCAAATATAGGACTTCATGTTATATTTAAAATTTATATACATATATCAATATACCAGAGCCTGAGCTTTACATTCCAAAAAACTCACATTGCAGGAAACTACATTTGAGATCCACATTACATGCATGGCATTGAAATTTATATAATTTTAATTTCAGCTTCAACATTATTCGTTTCCTATATCAAATCTTAATATGGACTAAGACTGATATGTCCTACACTTAGGAAACACTTCCTTTCTTGCAAAAAATATGCTTGCCAGCGGCGAGCGGTAAAGTCGCTGGATACTGGTAGTTCGGTCTGAGATTCGAATCCCATGAACCTACTGGCTGCATGGGCAATTTCGTGGTTTTTTCAATGTGCAATGTGTATTCGCCCCAATTTGGCTTGGAAAGTCCTCAACAAAGGCAGCCTTCTCCTCAGGCAAATAGCCCTCAACGCTTTCCAATAATCACATAAACCATACCCTGCAAAAAATCACAAACAGATTATCATAACACAGCAAACCTTTTCTTTGTGATCACCTCTGAAATTGACTACTTCTCAATATACAAACAAGTTTTGGTACTGAATATTTTGTCTTTGAAATGATAAACTCTGCACAAAATTAAAATCATGTAGAACTGCTGGTGGTCATCTTAGAGAGGGTTCACTGTATTTATTAAAGGTCAAAAATTTATCCAGATATTTCTAAAAATGCAAATTAATCAACAAAATTTGGTATTAAGTTTGTTTCTGTAAGCATAATTAATAATAACTTTCGAGTTTGATTTAGTGTGTATAATGACAATTTTTTGCATTAATGAATGTCATTTGATTGGCAGATTTGAAGCATTTCTATTCAGGAGCTGTTTTGCTTGGAGGATTGGTTTGGCTTATTTGATTACGGAAAGCATCTAAGATGTCTATGTGGAAGGGATGTCTTCGTGGAAGATTTTTCTAAGGAAAAAAACTACCTCATGTCCACGTTACGCATGTGGAAAACCGGGTAAGTGCTCATGCAGCTAGCCTGTCCATCTAGAATCAAACTCAGATCGAACTATCAACGTTCCAGTGATTTTACAGCTCAGCCACTGTTGGGCTGTGCGTGGAGGGCCAGAAAGGAAAATAATTACATGCACTGAAAACTGATTTCTAAACTAAATGTGTAAAGATAGAAATGAAAATTCATTTATCAACACTAGTTCTTATTGAATTAAAATACTTCATAAAATAAATGTATAAAGTTATTGAATGAAAATTTTCGGTTAACACATTTAAGAATGTCTAAGGAGTAATAGATTAAGAATTATTTTTAATATGATTAAGTAATTTTCTTTTAAAGCAAATAAAAAATAAAAAAAAGCTTCTTTAGATAAATTATTCTACTATTAAAACTCATATACTACTGGAATTGGCATCCCACTTTACCCAAAATTAAATAAACCCATTATTAGGGGATAAATCAAGTTGCGCAGAAATGTTAAATATGAATACCCTCATCTCTATTATTTAATAATCTGAATACGAAGATGTAAAATATTAAGAGAAAAAAGCTTTCTAGATTATTCGCTAGAAATATGACATCCTGAAAAATGAACCAAAAGGAGAAGTGTATAAAAGGAGAAGTATATATACAGGCTTACACACACACTCACACATACACACATATATTGACACATATAATTTACATATGACTATATATTGAAAATATATGCATGTGTGTGTATAGCCACGCACTCATACAGAGCGAAATTTTTTAAAGTTTAAGACATAAATTTATATTCTTTCTGGAACAGTAAGGGAATACTACTTTAAAAAATTAGCATCATTATAGCAAATTTACATTGCAAAGTAAAAATGTTGTTCATTCAGCGAACTCACTTCCAACAGAATGTAAACAAACGTCAGAAATGTGACATCACTCATGTGAGCGAAATTAATGGTAACCCTCTCTGGATTGTCATTGGCCAAACCCAAGCCGTTGTCCTAGCAGTGTACATTTTGCTTATATGCTACCGGTACTGGATCTCTCAGCAGACAGATAAGAATGCTCTTGACAAAACGAACAGAAAAAAAAAATGTTTTTGGCGGAGCTGAAAACACAAGAAGGTTTCTCTCTTTTTCATTTTACTAACTAACTTCTCTCTAGAGCTGCTTTCCCTGCTTTTGTTCCAGATTTCCTGGACGTGTCGGGAACACATTCTGAATTCTCATTTTCCCGAAGTTTTCAGAGCATCTCTCGACTGGCTAGAGTCCCCTGATTTTTTACGGGTATCGTGTTGACAGGCGTGAGAAAATTTCCATGAAAATTCTCAAGCTCCGACTTGGGATGTGATCCGGCATCTCTGCATCTAGATGTTCGGCGACAGATAGTAGATACATAACAATGCACCTATAAGCCGATGCGTGTGAATTTTAACTAAGGATTCTGACGTTTCAGTTTTTCTTAGGAATGAAATAATGTTCTTTTTCGGACCATCATGAAAGGAAACAAAGGCTTTAGAACGGTACGTGATTATTTATCACGTTCAGCTTTCACAAGAACTGTTAACTGGTTGTTAGGAAACAACTGAAAACTTTACAACATGGAAATGAAGCTACTTCTCCCGTCACTGTGTTCAGCTACAGAATTTTATAGAGGCTGAATTCTCCCCTGGATGAAAAACATGCAAGAAGTCCTTTGCTAACTATAGTTTCAGAAAATGTGTGGGCCAAACGAAAAATATTAATTGGTGATTATAGCTGTACCTACCAAATGATATAGATGGAACTTAGCACTAGATCTGCAGCTATGCGTAAAATTATTCTACCAGAATTGCACATGAAAACTTTAGTTTGTCATTGGATGCCCCCATAAACCGGAGCGGGTCAGAATCAATAAACAAACCCTAAAATATTTAATGATGGTAGACACCGCACATCGTTTATTAAATCCTAAGTGATGATGAAATATATGTATCCCTTTTGAATGTTCCAGCACATCAAGTAAGTAAAATATGGCCTCATATCACAACGGTGAAAAGAAAATGACCCCCATATCGACAACGATGAAAAAAAAATGAGCAATGAAAAAAGTAATGTATGCCGTTTTCTTCAAAAGTACATGACTGGTCAAAGCCATCAAATTAGAAGAACAGAAGGCATATATATCTAACTGGTTCATCGTTTGATGTCTTCCAGAAATTCTTTGAGACTTGAAAATTAGGGGATTCGTTCTTCACCATGGCAGTATCTTCTCATTTACCAAGTCTAACAGTTTAATTTTTGGACAAAAACACGTAACCCATTAAAGTTACAGAACTTCTTGTTATTGTTATGACCTTGTTATGTGCGACTTTTGACTATTCTTTAAACTAAAGCAAAATTTGCATGCCCGTCGTTTTTTCATTTCGAAGATAATATTGACGAGGCTATAAAAGTGTGTTTTTCATCGATTCCCAGAAATGCATGCTTGAAGCACTTAATCTTTGAAAAATTATCCTACAAAGATGCATCGATGTTGAAGGACATTACTTAACTGTATCTTAAAAATACCAGACAGACCCTCGCACATATTCTGCAAAATAAGCTTCAGATTCATCAATAATTACAACAAAACAAACAAAAACTTCAAGCAGATATTTAACGCGTCATTTCTGTTTACAATACAGACTATGATTTTGTAATTATGACTTATGGCTAAAGCTAAAAGTTTATAAAATCCCGTATAGCGTTCTCAACAGTATATTAAGTTTAACAAGTACCACAGAATGTTTATAAGTCAAAAAACTAATTTTAATATTACTCTATTAAAATGCATTAGGGTTAAAAATGTAGCCATGAAGTTAAGAAAAAAGTCAATAGTCCACAAACAGCAGTAAGTTATCGTACTCAGAAGGTCACATCTCGAATACTGTCAATATAAATGATTATCCAAGAACATATAAGGTATTTTCTACCTTCTTTCTGCATGCCTTCGTGGTGTAACGGTAACACACTCGGCACGTATTCGAGTCCCGGAGAGAGCATTGTTCATTTTTCGTGTTTCCTCCTTCAAAAATCCTAATGACTCTACAGTGGCGCCCGAACTAAAAAGTGATGTATGATGTTTCTTCCCCACCAGAATTTGGCGATTGGGCCCTTTACTCTTCGTCCTTCCTGCATGTAACGGTAGCACACTCGGGACGTATTCGAGAGGTCCAGATTCGTGTCCCGGCGAGGGCATTGCTCGTTTTTCGTGTTTTCTCCTTAAAAATCCTAATGACTCTACAAATAAATTTCCTCGTATAGTGAAAAAAAAATCACTTGACAAGCAATGTATTTTTAACACAATTTTTGGAATCTTTGATGCTGGCATTTTTGTCAGTCCATTCACCTTCAGGGTATTTTCTAATACAAAGGGAGTTCCGGTTCACAAATGTAACTGAAAGTCGGTATTTTTGTCATTATCCGAATCGAATTCAGAGACCAATATTTTTTAGAATGGAATGCAAATCGAAATGTTTTATACACGCTACAAAATATCCGATAATGAAAAAAATCGATACTAAAAAAAAGTGTTGAAGAAAGATTTTCGAATTCACTAATTGAAAGATATTTTTCTTCATCGTTTCTTTCGATCGAATGTTTCACGTGTGATTTAAAAAAGAAATCATTGTTTCCTATTCCTAGTTTAAAATCATGTTCTTACTCTAACCGCATGCTTCAGAAATTAAATTATTCGTAAAGTTTTCCACTCTCGATTTTCTGACTACAAAATTATAAAAAAAGAGGGGGGAATATGAAAGAAAATACAATACAGAGGGTTTTCACACATTTTTGCAACGATTTTGCAAAGATTTATATAAAAACTAACCTTAAAATTTTATTTTCTATTATGTTCAGTCTGATAGCCCTTTTGTTGACCTATCGTATCACATCTTGATTTCCAAGATAAAATCCTCCCAATCATCTTTCAGAACCCATCCAATGTTTTGGGATACCGCTTATAAAGAGCTTGTTTTAAAAGTCCAAATGCACAGTAATCCATAGGAGACATATCAAGGAAATTGGGAGGAATGGATTTAAAGGGAATAGCTTCAATTCCGGTTTCATTTCTCAATTTTTTTAAAAAAATACAGCAGTAGATTTCTAGGTATGGCTTGAAGCCTTATCCTGATGGAACTTAACACAGTGAAATTTGTTTGGATAAAGAGAATTTCTTCTTTAAAAATAGGTGTTAAAACATATTTCTGACAGTAATCCGAATTAATTTTGACATTTTTTCTACTTTCATTGTTTTAAGTTTTTCATTGTAAGAGAATCCAGTGATAACTATAAAACCTTTAGAAAAAATTTCTTTGTTTTCTCTGAATCAACATATTAAGTCTTTTTCTCCTCTTTTCGATAATAAATCGATCTTTTTCTATTGCAGTTAGATTAATATATCCAAGCCTCATCAATTGTAACTATATAACTATATAGTATTTCCATTTTTTTACCTGCCAAATAATTTGACTATAGCAATCTTCACATAGTCTCACGCTGAGAAATATGTTTCGGCGTTAAATGAGGAACATTATGTTTTTTTTTGTTTTTTTTTTTTTTGTTTGTTTGTTTTCATTAACATTAATCTGATTTTAGAATTTGTTCACAGCTCCACAGTTCACAGTTCTTACATTCAAAACTCTTTCAATAGCTCTTTAAAGGGCTGGAATTCCCTTTAAAACATGAGATGCCACTTTAGATTTAGTAAAAGCTGTACATACCTTTGTTAAGTATGCATTTTTTACCTTTTTCCCAGTCAGGTGTAAAATTTGACGTTTCTTTCATTTAATATGAATTATATCACATATTTTAAGTGTAGAAATATTAAAACCCTGATTTTCACATCTTTTTTTAATAACTGAATAAGAGTATTTCTCTTCGGACAGCGCAAAAATATAGCCCTCGGTCCATTGTTTATTTTTCAGCGATATTTTAAAGAAAATATTTTTAATGCTTATAGTTAAATTTTACTCCAGTTTGATGCCAGTTGCCCAATTTGACGATAGTTAAATTTTATTTCAATTTGATGTCAATCACGTTTGTATTTTAAAATTAATATTTAAATTCAATTACTAAACTTCAAAATCATTATAAAAATGTGTGAACACCCTCTGTACATCTAGAGCCTGTAGGGTTTTTCTCAGCCTATGCATTGTCAACATTAGCAAATAATTTTTGTATTGGTAATAAATTGTTCTTTAATCTACTTCGTTAAGCAAAAATCTCTGAATTATTACTTTCTTCTATTACCCTGCCCCCTGATTATCATGGATAATCTGTATCCTGCCGTACAACATCATCATTTCAGCTGCTTAGGAAGCTCTCCACCCTCCCCCAACCTGCCAAAACCGTTACACGCCCCATTTCGTCTTCATTCTCGTTGAAGAGGAAGGGCGGTGAAGAGAAGTGGTTGTTGCCAGAATTACAGAGGTTAAAAAGTCGTAAATTACTTTCTCCCTTCCGGATGAGGGTGGATAGATTGAAACCGATAGAAAGCAAACGATCTGTTGTTATTCTCCTCCCTTCGCTTTAGAGCTAATGGGCTAGTTTGGGAGAACTTGCCTATACCGAAAAGAAAAAGAAAAAAAATTACAGAATTGGCATTTTAAACAACAATCAATTTCTCTGAATTTAAAACAACGCGTTATTTTTACATAAAAGAAACGTTTCTAAATTGCAGTCTTTCTTCAAACCTATGTCACAGGCGGCATTTGAAAATTGCAATGATAATTTTAAAGGCAAAATTACAATTGATAGACTTTTAGTCGGAATGACGAAATTAATGAACAATTTTAGAAGTGTCTGTGTCGGTTTTAGATTAAGTTGCAGAGAGTAATATAAATAAAAAAGAGTGCTTAAATTCGTTTGCAGCCGGGCTTCGATATTTCCTAGTTTTCGTAGAAATTGTGATCGCATTAAATTGCTCCAGAGTTTCAAATGAAATCAACTTCGGCACACGGCGTAACAAGAGGGGTGGGCCACCCCAGAGGCAAGTTTTTAGCGGCGGCATTTTAGCGTGAAACATTACTCCATAGGGGTTAGTCAAGAGAATCGTCAAGGCAGATAAAGAATAATCAGATTCAGAATAATCAGATTCAGAATTGCTAAACGGAATCAAATAGAGAAGAAAAGAACTTTTACTCTAGATAAGTATTCAAAGAAATCACCACATGATTTCAACAGATATGTATTTCTGTTATATTCCATCGTCTATTTTATTCCATCGAAACTTTTAAATGGAAATTACGAATATCAACTAAATTATGATTATAGTAACATTCTTCAGAAAGAGGTATTTCAGAGTTTTATTTTCGTTATTGCTAAGTGAATCGAAACAGGAACGTCCTTTTGAATCCTTTTGAATTTTTGCAGCTTATTCTAAATACACTGTCCAAAACAAAGCTCCGAATGTTGTAACACTAGTGCGAACTTCCCTTCCAAGCGCTGTAAATATTGCAAGTTGTGAGAAGCATTTTCTAAATAAAAACCATTTGCGAAGTATTTAAGAGCTATAAGTGTGTATTTTGCATCGAAGAAATCTTCATCTACCGTCTAAGTAACAGCCAGAGCAATCAAATAGACCTCTACAGTGTCTTGCGAACAAAATAGCGAGCGAAATAATAGTGTAATTTAAAATAAGGGAATTAAAGTTTTCTTCAAAATAAAAGTAGAGTTTTAATTAAATTTTAAAGTATTTCTAACGTAATTAACCGATCCTCAAAGGCAAGTTGAAAATGACATCAAAAATTGCAAATGAGTTTTTGTCGTATGCAGGTCAATTGACAATTAATTTATTTATACATATTTTTCTAACTAAACATTTTACTAACTATCTAGCTATATATATTTCGGTCCTTCAAGGCAAGTTGAAAAGGACATCAAAAATCGAAATTGTGAAATTAAATACCCCAGTCAGTTTTTGTCGTATGAGAGTCATCTGACAATTTCTGTAATTATTTGTTAGCATATCAAGAGGGAGAGCAAATTCAGGCACCGCTTGAGGCGATAAAAGGGATCGTCCTGGACGGGAAAAGTTGATTCCGGTCAATTTATTGTATAACTGAATCACAATATCCGCAGAAAATTTTGTTAGTTAAATAAGACTGTTAGATTAGCTACACACTGCATATCACACTTGACATGCAACGCACATTAAGGGCCATTCACACTGGGATTTATCTGCGCTAGCGGAATCGTTTCTATGTGTCGAGTAGCTCCGTCATACCTGAAGTTGGGATTTTCAAGTAGCTCAATTATGAAGAAAAATTGGTTTTGGAGAATCTTCGGTTGTGTCAGATGTCTGCCTTAGCTCAGATGAACCCCAGTGTGAACAGCCGCTTACACACAATGCGTGTCTTAGTGGTAAGAGCAAAATAAGCTTTAAACATTAAACAATCAGGGAAAACTGTCCCATTTGAAATGTGATCATTAGGTTATACTCATCCGGATAAAAAGGCTTTGGATTAGAAATCAGGATGAAAGATCAGCTATGCATAATCGCAAAGATTATCTTTTATATTTGGTTAACAATTCATTTAATTTTTATGATACATCTAATTTCTTTTAATTTACTATGCTTGCATCCCTAATCCATTAATATTTTACTTGTATTTCATTAAAATTTAACTGCTTATTTATCTTTTATTTGATATTATTTCATTTATTTACTTTACGAATGTTTTTTTACAAAGTGCTGTAGGCTCATCTAATTTTAAAAATTGAACACAAATTTAAAAACAAAATCAAAGTAACGTTAAAGCTAAGTGAGAATAAACGCAGGAATATAAGGATTGCCAACATGGTTAACATAAAGCTACAAGATTTAAAAAAGGGACATATTCTAACAAGAAGACTAGAAGATATCATTGCATATTCTTTCTATGACAAAAAAAATTATACATTTTCATGTATCTTAACATAAAATTTCATTTTTTAAATCGGACATTATTTCAAAATAAATAGCCAGTGTCTTAATAATTCAATAGTATAATCAAATTGAATATATATTTAAACTTTAGAAAAAATTGCATTTAATTTTTTCATCAGTTACCTCAGATGTTGGATAACAGTTTTTCTGAAAAGAGCCCCTTCCCCCCCCCCAAAAAAAAATTATAAAAATAAGAATATTGTTTACAGAATAGCTACTGAAGTTTTGAATCATTTTATGAAAACAGAAAAAATATTAGCCAAAGCAGAAAAGTGTTAAAAAAATTACAAGCGTTTAACAAGAAATAAAGGACATTTTTTAACAAATTTGAAATAATATTCATTAAAAATTAATACTTTATGACATACCTCTGTTTGAGCGTATTCAGCTTGTTGAAAGGTGTAAAGGGTGTTTCAACAAAAACCCGGAATTAATATACCCAATAAAATACTTTATTTCCAGAAAATGGAAAATATTTTTACATACTTAACACAGGTAAATGCTCCAATTTAAGAATAAAAAATATTGTCCGCTACGTCTCTCCATTACTCTCCGGCACTGCACTATCTCGATGAAATTCGTAATCACTTTTCTCATATCTACTTACTGAGGATGGCTAATGACACCACAGAGAAAGTAAAACTTACCTCCATGAATTACACATTGAATTTCCTCTTTAAATTCTTTCGTTGTTAGTCTTTTTAGGATTCTAAGTTCGATTTTTTGGGACTCGCCATAACTTTGTCACGTACAACAGTGACTGGATCAAGAGCGTGTGGATTAACGTCTGCCGTCAAACAGGGCTCCACAAATTTCTTTATCAATCTGAAAATTGTAGTTTCATTAGGTGCACTCAGGGCAGCCGCCAGAACATGTGCAACAGGTTCAGCCGCATCGGGCGGAAAAAATTTGTAAAATTTAGGGAACTACTGGGGAAAGGGGCAGATTCTAAGAAACGAAGTGGCGGCGAAAAGCCTAATGCCCGCACTGGTGCACTTTCACATCCAAAGATTGTACGAAGCTTCCTGCATAACGCTCTCTGTATGTTGTACGAGTTTTCAAAATCAAAACTTTCCGCAGAACCTTCCTTTATCGAACGTTACACTTGTACTAAGCCGCAGCGAAGCTGCGAAATCAACTGACAGTTATAAGATGCCAGTGTTACCAGACCAAATCAAACTCAATATTCTGAATTTGGAATATCTGCCTGTTTTAAATATATAACTGTATTAGCCCAAAAAGGCGGTAGCCCAGAAGGGCAGTTAGTCTCAAAAGGGCATTCTGTGGCGTTTCACTATACACAGCGAATCACTTACAATAAAGCAGCGAATTAAGTAATTGTGGCACCAAATATTATCGCCCTGTGTTATATTTAATGAAATTAAATAATGAAGAATCTGCATGAATGTATGTGTGCTTCTCGCATTGTGGAAAAACGACGGTATCTAGAGTCATCCAATTTTGAATAACGTAATTCTTCATCCGAACATGGGCACCGGGTAGCCCGAACTTTGAATTTCGAATTTGTTTTACTATATATTTCATATTTCAACAAATTAACAAATAAGTTTAACAAAGTTTTGATTAGCTAACTCAACGATTTCAAAGCGAACAATGGCAACACTGTGCGGAAAAAAACATTTTTATCTCCAGCACACGAGACTGTCTATCAGAAATTCTAAAGATATACTGTTTTTAAATATTTTGCGATATTGCTGTTGAACCGAATTTTATGTGCTTTAAATGCGAAGAACATGATATTTAATAAATGAAGGTAACACATAAAATGTTAAAAAAAGTCCCTTTGGGAGTAATATAAAATCTGAAAGCTTTCGGATTTGATTTTTTTTAATTCTAATTTTTAATTCCTCGTTCCACAAAGTATACCAGTATGAGGCTTACACAAGTAAGTTACAGCACTAGCAAATAAATAACAAAATGTACAATAGCACTGGAAATGGAGAACAAATTTAAATAAATAAAAATAATAAATATATAAAAAATAAGCAAAAAAAAAGCAAAGTTAAAAAATAATAAAATACAGAGAAAATAATCTAAATTGAGAATGAAATTCCGAAAAGCAAAAATTGTCTCTTTAGTCCAAAAAAAGTTTAGGAAAAACTGATGGCCAAGATACAGACAGGCGCATCAAAGTTGCCTAAAATATTTTCTTCTGCTGGACATGATGAACGCACTCAAGAATATGCTTTACAACTTCATCGCAGTTGCTACAACTGAGCAAAGCATTTGTCGAAGTAAATCGAAATCGCTTTAAATTGGTCTTAAAATTTCTATGACCAGGCAAAACGTTAAAATCTTTTGAAAACTGAATAGCTTTTATGCAGCGAAAAATAGTAGGAAAAAAAATTTTGGTCCATTGTTCTTTTCGTGAGACCAGATATTCTCTGTCCCAAATGCAGATTAGCATCATTTATATGAAAGCGCTTTCAGGAGAAACAGGAACACGGAGATTTAAATTAACGTGACGTTTCGTGATTAGATTTGCTACAGCATCAGCTGTCCCATTTCCAAAATTTCCACTCTACGAAAGTAAGCAAAATGAATATCGATTAAAGATCTTGTAATATTTTAATAATAACTCGAATTTCAACAGCAAGTTTCAGTGAGAAAAAATATGTAAATACATTTTTTAAGAATAAAGTCTTTGGGGGTCATATTAAATTCAGTGCTTTGTTGGGACATCATGTATTTAACCAATACATATTACTATTGAATTATAATTAGATCGAAATAACGGATATAACATAACTAGTGAAACGCCACAGAATGCCCTTTGAGACTAACTGCCCTTCTGGGCTACCGCCTTTTTTGGCTAATACAATTATATATTTAAAACTGGCAGATATTCCAAATTCAGATAATTAATGCACTCTGCCAAAAAAGTCATTTGCTTCAAAAAAAGGTAAACAGTTGGTAGATAATTACAGAAATAGTTGCTGGAAAACTTATCCCCCCCGGGCTACACTTCGTGTCCAGACAGGAGTACAGCTCAGACAAATAACTCAACATATGCTTGGTCTAAAATTGAATTCCGTAACAAAATTTATTTGCTATAAAAGAGTAATAAATTGATATAAGTATTATAGTAAAAATAAAGTTTTTGTAGCAATTACATCTTCAGAGTTAAAAAACAGCTGAACTGTAATTCTGCTATTTGTGCGAAATTTCTGCAATATTTCATAAAAGACTGCATTTTGTGTATATAACCACAAAGTAAAAAATAACTTGAAAACTCAAGTTAATAAGAAGTATATCAAAAGATACGTTTGTAAATAATTCAATAGATTTTCAATTAAAATTCAATAATAATGTAGAGCCATTAAATATTTTTTTAAGCAGGAAAGATGGAAAATGAGCAGTGCTCTAGCCGGGACTCCAACCAAGGACCTCTCGAATACGCACCGATCGTGCTGACCACTACACCACGAAGGCATGCCAAGAAGGCGGGAGAAATACCTTAGATACTCCCCCTTTTAAAGATCGACTGGGGATTAGGGGACCCAATTCCCAAATCCTGGTGGTGGAGAATCATCACCCACCATCTTTTTTAGTTCGAGCGTCACTATAGAGATAGATATTAGGTATTTTTTGAATACAGGAGAAAAGAAAATTGAATAATGCCCTCGTCGGGACTCGAATACGCGCCGAGCGTGCTGACCACTACACCGCGAAGGCATGCCAAGAAAGCCGGAGAAATACCTTATAACAGCACTTTTTTAAGTCTTAGCCCTGAGAAAATGAAAAGAAACTCTACAATTAATGAAACATCTTTTTCATATTTCTCGCAAATTAAAAATAATTTTTAAATTAAAAAAATAAATAAGTTGAAATTAAAAGAAACTCTTAAACTTATGGAGCACTTTTTTATATTACTTCAAATTAAAAATCGTTTTTAAATTCAAAAGAAAATAGAGTTGAAATTTAAAAAGTATCAAACATTTTAATATTAATCAACAGATTTTAAACATGTATCAAATTATGTAGATTGAAGGTATTATTAAAATTCAAAGGTATTATTCAAATTATGAAAGGTACTCAGTTTCAAAAACCTTTGTTTTTAATTATTAATTACATCATTAGGGCATACTATTCGAAATTTTGTCAAGTTTGTTTATTGGAATTGGATGATACTAGCATGAAATTACAGCTTCATTAACTCGTTTATTGATTGGATTTTTTACCCTGAATTTCTGTTTCAACATAACCCAAATATTTTCAGCTGGATCAAGATCTGCTGTTTGGGCAGGCCATAAAGCAGTGGCCCAACTAGAGTGTGGTGGTGGAGAGGACGTTGCGCCCAGGGCAGCCCAATTTTGTAATCGGTGATTTTCGCATGAAACAATATTTTGTAGGTATTAGTCATGTGGATTGCCTAAGCACATGAAGAATAATGAGATTCTGAATTGCCATACTTAATTCGGTTTCCGTTTAGTTGATCGTGGCAAAACATACTAGGATTACTTGCCTAAAGGCTGCTTTCGTGGAAGAGTTTCTAAGGATAACTGGCTCGCATACACTTTACACTTGAGAAAAACACGAAATCACCTATGCAGCCAACCACTTCGCCTAGAATCTAACTCAGGTCGGAGCTTAGCACTATTCAGCAATTTTACCACTCAGCCGGTAGTGGGGGCCATACGGAATTAAACTGAGTAGAAAAATAGTTTTTACTGTAGGTAAAGAATTCATAGAAATTACCACGAGATTTCAATAGCTACATACTTTTGTAATTTCTCTTTTATTCTGCGGAAATTTATCAACTGAATTATGATCACGGTAACTTTTATAACATTTTTTCATTAAGAGTATTTCAGAGTTAAGTATTTCAGTATTTTACTTCCGCTGTTGCTAGGAGAAACGAAATAGGAACGGGGAAGGGCGTTCTCTTAGAATCTTTGTCGTTTGTTCTAAAATGCAGTCCCCATAACACAAATACTATATAATACTGCTGCTAGTTGTAAAAAGGGTTTTCTAAATAAAAATAATTTAATAAGTACTTAAAAACTACAAACGTTTATTATATATTTTCTCTTTATATTGTCTATGTAACCTCAAATGGAGCAATTAAGTAGACCTCTACAAGACCATATATGGTTCGCGGGAAAAAAAGCAAAATAATAATAATAATAGTAATGAAAAAAGAAAACAGAAAGTTAAAATAAATTTTTTGAAAGGTTTCAGATTTTAAATTACGTCCAAAGGGGCGTTTTTTTTTTAAATATTCTGTGTGTTACCTT
Organism: Stegodyphus mimosarum; assembly: GCA_000611955.2. Classification (NCBI taxonomy): domain Eukaryota; kingdom Metazoa; phylum Arthropoda; class Arachnida; order Araneae; family Eresidae; genus Stegodyphus; species Stegodyphus mimosarum. Next base: position 439,058 of record KK118620.1, read on the forward strand.
TATTTATTAAATATCAAGTTCTTCGCACTTTTACTTCAACAGCAGTATAAAAAATAATTTTAAAATGAGCATATCTTTAGAATTTTGGATACACAGTTTCACGCGCTTGAGATAAAAATGCTTTTCTGTAGAACATTGCCTTTGCTCGCTTTGAAATCGTTTAGTTTATTAATCAAAAATTCATTAAAGTTTTACAAAATATGAAATCCATAGTAAAACAAATTCCAATTTTCAAATTTGGGCTTCCAGATGCCCATATTCGCATGAGGATTACGTTATTCAAGATTCGGTGGCTCTAGGTACCCTTGCTTTATCCCAATGAGGGAAACATACACACATTTATGAAGATTCTTCATTATTTAAATTCTTTAAATACAATACAGGGCGATAATATTTGTTGGCAACAATTTGAAAAGTGAAACAGCACTTTTAGTGAATCATTGCGAAATGCGAAAACAAAATTAATAGTCCTTCTGGGCAAATTGCCTTTTAGACTAATGATTGTAAGATATAGGAATAACAAGAAAATTTTCTCAGCAATAAACTTAGAGTTTTAATTTATTTTCTTGCATGCCGTCTTGACATCTTTTTTAATTATTTGTCTGTATACCAAAAGGGAAGTCAAATTCCTAAGCCACCCAGACAGTAAAATCAAGGACTACACACGGCAGGAAAAGTTCTAGCTACATCACTAGCCATGAAGTCGACTCATTTTATATGATGAGATGCAACCGTATATCATAACTGCGGAAAGATGCTTTACTGATGCTGTAGCAAAAAATGGTTCAAATATTCAATTTCAGTGATATCGCATAGGTGTGACTCCTTCATTAGTTGACAAAACCCATTCTGACAGCTAATGAAGCTACTTGCAACTCGCCTAGAAACATTAAAAAAAATCGCATATCTGAAACGTATGCCTAAATTTTTCACAATTGTTAAAGCCATATTTTATGAATAAAAAGTATAAAATTTCGGTCATTTCTTATCATATTTTTCCTTAGCCTTCCTCTTCCTATAGCGATCTTCCAAATTTTCAGTTAAACTGAAATTTTTAATGCATCTACTAACAATCGAATGATGATAATCAAGACCAGTAATTTGCTGGTAAGAATATATTTCGTTATGCTGTGCATTAGTTTTAGCTCTGTAAGTAATTAATTAACTTGTTGCAAATCATATTCTTAAATTAAATGAAAAAGAAATTAAGAAATTCTAATTGCAACACAGACTTTTCAGGAAGTCTGTTATTTTCAAATGATTTAAAGTTTTGAAATTTATAAAAAATTGTCTTTAAAATAATGCACAGTTTATTAAATTAGAAGTTGAAGTTAATTTTGAAAATATGATTATGCCTTCAGAATACATGTTTTCAGGAGGAGATGCAGAACTGTTGTACCAAGCTGTAATAACTGAGCATTGCAATTAATTGTCTGATTGAATTGCATAGTCAATTAAGCAATAATATTTGTTTCACATTTCCCAAATATTTACTAAAATCAAAGAGATATTTTTATGCTTTTTATTACATTCTTTGTTAATTAAAAATTTTTGTGTCTGTCTCTTTTCACATTTCATTTCACACTTTTGCTCAATCTTCAATTCTCCTTTCTAAACAAGTAAAACTATTACACGAAATCCAAAGTTTATATGAAACTGTCACAAAAATAAAAAAAACTGTGATCATTAAACATTATTTACTCATCATTAATGCGTAAATAAGTTTTAAATTTATATTTAATTTCCATCAAATAATTCAACTATATCCTTTACTTCTTTAGATGACTGAAAAAAAATTTTTTTGAGATAATTTAGACTATGCATTTTGTTAAATGATAGAGGCAATGCGATGTTTTGTTAACCGTTATAAAATTCTGAAAATGTAAATTTATATAAAATGGAATTGAATTCTATGAAACAAATAATTAAATCTTTTAATTCTTGCTAATATACGAAGATAATGTGATAAATTAATTCTACTGATTCTATCCTTTGTTATTTACGTGACAGTTAGGCCCCCCCGTTCAATACCCTTTATGCAATAACAATCTAAATTTCCCTAAAAGAAATCACTGCCACGAAAAGAAATTAATTTTTTTCCAATATTCTCATTTTATCTCAACGAAAAAAATATAGAGATATAAATAGAAAAATAAATAAACTTTTTCCTGTAATAATATCCGTTACAAATCCTGTAATAATACCCATTACATTAATTCATCCAATATTATCTTCATAATTTGAGCTTTGAGTTAACACGCCGAATAATGATTATTGGAGGAGTGAAAGAAACAAGAATCAGCTTAATTTTCTTAACTTTGACAGAAAAATTGTGAATATTACGCTGATTCTTGTTGCTTTGACTCTTCCAATAATCTGTCTTCATTACTTGTCAACTTATGATGCAAATGTGAAATAAAAATTGTTAAAAAAATTACTGTTTTTAATATTTAGACTGCCATAATTTAAGAGGTATAAATATAATGTTATATTTAAACTCCACTTTATCCTTTTTTCTTAATGAATCTTTTCACTATATATATATATATATATAGTGAAAAGATTATTTAAGAAAAAAGGATAAAGTGGAGTTTAAATATAACATTATATTTATACCTCTTAAATTATGGCAGTCTAAATATTAAAAACAGTAATTTTTTTAACAATTTTTATTTCACATTTGCATCATAAGTTGACAACTATTATACTTTTCGCTTATTACATGAGTAATAGCTATAAAATAAGTAACCATACACAAGTACACACATGTAAAATACATAAGCATTTTTTACGTGTTATAAAATATGCTAACTATAATTACATAAAATATGTAATCATAATGTTATATTTAACCATGTAAAATATGCAATTATTTAAATGAAAATAAATGTGCAATGTGGTTGTAAAAATGATAAATACCTCGTAATTATAAAAATGTCGTTGCGTAAGAAAAAATAATGTAAATAAAATGCATGCCTAAATTCGTAGTGATGTGCAATACATTTATCTCAAGTATTTGATATGATTAGGCGTTTGATTTAGTGCTTAATAGCCTAATATATCACATTATATGCTTTTGTATTTACATTACGTGATATCATTTAACATTTCCTTTAAACTTCAAACCTTTCACATAAGAAATAATTTCATGCTTGAATTTTTACATGAAATTGATATCCTCTCGAAATCGAACAAACCGTCCCGCGTAAAAAAATTGGCATGTGAAAATTTAACGTTTATGTATGTTCTCTAAAGTTCCCACAGCATTAAAATTTCCTACATTCCATTACAGGCATATAACAGAACTTTTAGAAAAACGTTTTAAAAAAATCAATATGTTAACTACGCAGTCTATAAACAAACATCGTCTGTCATTCTAATAATATCTCTAAAGATGGTAGTTGAGGAAACATATTTGCATTATTTCTGTGATGTATACATATATCATAATACTATTTTCTTAAAAAAATAATAATAACTATGACCAAAAAAGGTAACAGATTAAAAAAAAAAACTAATTTTCATACCTTCGGTAATGATGAGGTGTTCTATCTCTTTGTCTTCTGTTTTTAAACCAATTGCTAACTTGTGTTAGTGTGAGACCAGTTTTTTTAGCCAATCCTCTCTTTTCATCTGGCGTTGGATATCTGTTCTGCTTGTAACAATCTTTGAGAGCTATCCTAGACTTCTCTTTGAAACAATAGACTGTTTCTTCACCGTCCCAAATTGTCTTCGGCAAAGGAAACTTTCTTCTCAATCTGTACTTATCCACAGCGCCGAGAGGTCTCCCTCGGATTTTTTCGGCTTCCCTATAATGTGCTTTGTACCACATTTGCTGAAGATCATTGTGATACTGCGGATCGAAATTGTGGCTCTCTAAGATGGCGTATAGGTCTTTGTAATTTCCCCGATGGAATGCAACTAGAGCTTGACCACGCAGTACAGATTCGTTGCCTCTCAGTAGTTCACTAGGTGGTAAAGACCAAAGAAATCTGGCTAGTCTGTCAATATCCCGTGCTTGTTGAAGGGCCTCACACATGCACGCAACCTGTTCAGGAGAGAATGTCAAGTTCTGGCCGGATAACAATTCGCTCAATTTTGAACTTGGAGATTTGGTGGTACAATAGTCAGAATTACCGCTCCCTGATCGGTTGTTGGACTCACCATTATTGCTGCTGCTAGTACTGTAATCGATGCCACAGTTAGAAGTAGTTGCAGTACCACTGTTGCTGCCACTAATTGCACTAGAACGGTTGTGAAGTGAGCCGGAATGAACAACTGCCGTAGGGCGCCTCGTGGCGCCGTGCTGGCTTCGGGTAACTGCCGCGATGTTTGCAGCGGAGATGCTGGCTGAACTAGCGTCGATGGCTTCGCTTTGAAACCGCATGGATTGAGGCGTTTGCTGCCTATTACTGGAGGAGCCGCCACAGCAGGACGAATTTTCCGATTGCAGTCCAGCCATTGAAAGCTTATTTAAGTTTTTTTCAAATCAACTAAAATTTATGAAAAGCTGAAAAATTTCCAAATATTCAGTTGATTAACAACAAAAACAAAAAACGTATTTCATCCCTTTTTAAAACTGCATTTCATATGAATATAATCCCTCCGCAATTCTGAGAATCCAAATCTGGAAATTTCTTATTCATTTTAAAATTTAATTTATAAATAATTAGACATTTAACATAAAGTTCTCACTTTTTAAAATTCATTTACATGTACCAAACACTGCTCATAAACAAGAAAACAAAACTCCAAGTGCATAAATATCATTGCAACTACCTTCTTAAACTTTACAATTGATTCTGAAAACACAATATGCCCTCGTTTGCATTATGCTGCACGTTACGTAGGACTACCCATTACTTAACTGTTTATTTCTTTTCGTCCACTCAATTTACGTGTAAAAACCTAACCGAGTAAATTCTTTTTCTTCAGTCAATAATCATTCCAATCTAACGCTCTTAATTTGCACAAATAAAAAAGAAAATCTTTTATACAGATGGAGTGAAAAATGTTAAAAATACAAAGCCCACAACTTAACAGCAACGTTAAAAATCATCCAATTATCCAAGCAGCAACGTTTTGAAAATAAATTTTCGAGGCAGAACGCGGGCGGGCGAAGATGAGTAAGAACCGAGCAAGCAAAGAAGTCACAGTTTAATGATGTAGCCGGTATCTGGTTCGAGATCTGGTTACGCCAAGCACACGGTGGGACGAGGCATTATAGCCCTCGCAAATGATGGACGTGTGAACGGCGATCAGTTGCCCGGGTTGCCGTTTAATCCGTCGTCGCCAATCGATGCTTTGGCGATCACGGTAAAAGCCAGACGCCAAGAAGCGACGGTTTCGTGGCTTTTAGATGCAAATGCGAACAATTTAGCAACATTCAAATTATGGAATACTTTAAAATTATTTTTGTAAGGGGAATAAAAACTGTCGATTTTGTAAATCTACAGAAATTTTCTTACCGATTTTGTTATTGTTATATCTTTGCTATTATTATTACTTGCGATCTGACAATTTGCATAATAAAATATTTGTCGTAGTATAAGAATTACATAGGCTGTTCGCACATTTTTTAGACGATTTTAATTATATTAAAAGAAATACTTTACCTAAAATTTTTGTGTTTCTAATGCTCTGTTTGATAACCTTTATTCTGCGCTATCTTTCTATGCCGAAATTTCCAATGTAATAAAGCCTTTTATAGTATTGGAAGAGGTATTTTATCGCATTCCTCTTGAATAGATTTCCAAAGTCCAAGGAGAGTTGTAGGTCAACGTTTGAACAATCCGCTTTTTAAAAGTCCAAAAACACAAAAGTCCATGGGATCCAGGAGATTTAGAAGATATGAATAAAAGGTATGTCCTTGATATTCGTTTCTTGTTCACTTTTTCCAAGAAATTAAGAGTGGATTTTCACATGTGGCTATGCTTTGTCTTAATGCAGTTCTACTAAGTGATAGAACTGTGGATAAAGAGAAACTGTTTCATGTTTGAAAATTGGGTATAATATAGATTCCTGATAATATGTGGAGTTGATCTTAATATTTTTTCTAACTCTCTTCATCTTTTATTTGCCATTATGTGAAAAACCAGCAACAATAATAAATCCGTTTGAAAATTTACCTGTTTTTTTAAAGCATGCTTAAGATTTTTTTTTTTACTTTTAGATGATAATAAATGGATTTCATTTTTTTAAAATCATTTAAATGTATTCATCTACTGTAACATTTTTCCATTTTTGTCCGGATAAACTACTCATAAAGAATTTTGCATCGCATTCTGCGTTCGGCGATATGTGGTGGAAAAAGACGATGCACATTAAGTTTTTTCGTCTTTCATGATTCAATTTAGATTAGTCACTTTGTTTATACAGTGTCTCACAAAAGTGATGGGACACTTGTGCTTTACAAAAGGAAACTGTAGTAAAATAAATTAAAATAACATGTAAAAATTTTTTGTGGGTGTGTTTCATACTTAAATTTAGTAACAATTATTACATAACATACATTTTCTCAAAATATTAAAATATTAATTTAGTAAAAATACAATTGTTTGGAACGGAGCAAAAAATGGCTCACATAAGTGATGGAACACTTACTTTTCCATCAAATATTTATCCAAAAATTTTACTTTTTAAAAGGTTTTAATATTTTGTCGGATTTCCTTTTACCTTTAAAACATGATTTAATCTTCTTAGGATGGTTTCGACTAATTTTTTTGTGATTTCAGGAGTGATTTTTACCTCATTCTTCTTGAAGCACCGATTTTAATTGTTGTTTTGAAGAAATGGTGTGTTTGCGAATTCTTGCCAAATATTCTCTGTGGGATTTAAGTCTGGAGATTGTGGTGGTGTTTTTATTATTTAAGGACAGTTATACAGCAGTCAGAGTCTAACGTTCAAAGCAATGTGCTTGGGGTCATTGTCCTGGTAGAATTTAAAATCGTTATGAAGGTTCAATTTTCGTGCTGAAGATTTCAAATTTTGATTTAATATGCCAATATACTTGTACTGATCCATTATACTGTCAATAAAAACAAGATTACCAACTCCAGCGGACGACATACACCCCCATACCATAACTCCTCCTTCACCATGTTGGCACCAATTCTGTTTGCGAAATTCCTCCCTGGGTTTTCTTCACACCAAGATTCTACCGTCAGAACCAAATATATTAAATTTACTCTCATCAGCAAATATAACTTCATTTTAGTAATCAGAATTCTTATTTATGTTGGATTTTGCGAAAGCCAGTCTGAGTTTTCTATTCTTTTCACTTACGAAGAATTTTTTCCTGGATGCTCTACCGTGATATCCAGCAGATCGAATTACTCTTTTAATAGCCCCAGGATTAACAATTACTCCATATAATGCTTGTAAATCAGCAGCAACTTTAGAAGCACTCATTCTTGGATTTTTTTTAATATTTCGAACGATAATTCGCTTTATTCCATTGGATAGTTTTGATGGTCGGCCAGGTCTTCTTTTATCCTGAATCATATGATTCTTTTTATATCGTTTAATGATATTGAAAACTGTTGAATGACTCAAGTTAACTGTTTCAGCAGTTTCTCTAATAGATTTTCCACGTTCAATATGCAAATTAATAACTAATTTTCGAATTTCAGGCAAAGTTTCTTTTCGTTTAGCATTCATGGCTGCACAGAGTAAAAAACAGAAAAATTCCAAAACAAACTAGAAAGAAATAATGCAGATGATTTTATAAATTATTGCCAATTGCTTTTGAGTAAAAATAAAAACCCCCAAAAATATTTTTATTGCTTACTTCAGACGATTTTTGTTGCATAGTCTAATGGTGTCCCATCACTCATGTGAGCCATTTTTTGCTCCGTTCTAAACAATAGTATTTTTATTAAATTAATATTTCAGTATATTTTGAGAAAATGTATGTTATGTAATAATTGTTACTAAATTTAAGTATGAAACACACCCACAAAAAATTTTTACATTTTTTTAAAATTTATTTTATTACAGTTTCCTTTTGTAAAGCACAAGTGTCCCATCACTTTTGTGAGACACTGTAGCTGGCACTGAGCATTTTAATGATTCTGCAACTATTCTTAGAGGATTTTTTTATTTAAACAGTTAAGATTTTACCTTTGCATCATTCGAAACAGTCCATCTTTTAGCTTGGATACGTATTTGGAACAATTTTTCTACTTGAAGCCAAACTGATTTTTTTTTCTTTCTTATTGGCAATATTACCTGTCGTAGCTTTAGATTTCGAAACGCCATTGCTTTTACAGCGTTATTTAATAACTAGATACGAATAATTTACTTCAGAAAGAGCACAAACATAGATTCCACCTGCTTCTTTAAAAGCGCCATTTTGCATGAAAATAAAACTGTCAGCAGACGATGGTTTTAATTTTAAAAAAAATATATAGTTGCAGTTACAAAAAATTTCCAAGCAGACGATTCTTTTATAGAAAAATATAAATCGTCTAAAAAATCTGCGAATAGCCTTTGTAGACTTGTAAGGTTTTAGTTAAACTTACCAAGTTTTATTTTAATTTAAATCTGTCTATCTCCTCTCTGTTTCAACTTCCCGTCAGAAGAAGCGCGCGGTTTCAGCTTATGCTAATTTTGAAGTACAGCCAAGTACTATTTAAGCCAGAGGTAGAAACCTCTTAGCGTGAGAGAGCTTAGTCTCAGACCACGGTCACTCTGCTCGACGTTCGCCTGACCAGCTGCT
>KK118620.1:453584-487002 GCA_000611955.2 Stegodyphus mimosarum
TATATAATTTCTTAATTAAGGAAAAAAATAGACTAAAAATAAATTTACAATCCGCAACCTAGGACTAAAATTTAATTTCAAGACGTGTTTAAATTTTAAAAACTTGTAAGATGTCGCTGGCCCAACTTGTCAGACACTGTGATAGTGAGAGCTGCTATGTGTAGATATACACAGAAACGTAAGAAGAGGTTAGAACCCTTTTTATTTTTTATCTTTAAAACGACAGATACGTCTAATCGACGTTCACAAACTGCGCCAACCCGGTGGTTCAACTAAAAGTAAAGTAAAACTGAAAATAAGACTTAGATGAACAAATATCAAACCCTATCGACGAGGCTCTGAGATCCTAACTAACCGCGTTTTTTATTACCGCTGAGATTTCAGCAAGATTACTGATTTAGCAGTTGAAATCTAGCACTTCTGCAAAGCTAGGCGCACAGGCCGATACGCGCTGATCTAAATTCTACCAAGCAGTATCTCCAGCCTAGGTTCAAAGCAAGACTCTCACACTCTGGTTTCGTCTACTATTTAATTCAACTAGCTTCCGCTAAATTTGAATAAACTGCGCGTGCTACTATAATTTACATAATCTGGCACGGGCATTTCTAGGGGAAAATGAAGGCTAAACAGGAAAGGAATATTAACTTAAAATAAATGTTAGTTAAAATAAATATAAACCCTACAAACTGAATAACAGTAATTAATTGCTTTGAGTTCAAAGCTCATCAAGGGACTTGTCGTTTCCAGTTCAATTCATTTTCGTTAAACATCATAATTCAAAGGCGTTTCGCTAATTTGTGAGTAGGTTAAAAAAAGTTTTTTTTTTTTTAATTTACAATCGAATGCCTTCTTGAAAACACTCGCAAATCCATTCCCTACATCTCTGGATTTTTTTTACTAGTAAAGAATAAAATTAAAAGCAAAAATTATACGTATTAGGCATTAGTCTATTTTTTCTGTATATTGTACTCGTATAACATTTCATTGCATCTAATTTTATATTTTATTTTTACTTAGGTCATAGCATAATCGAGTATAAAATTTAATTTTTAACGAGCAAATCATAATTTTAAATTACTTCATGATTACAGTATGAAGCATACATAATTATACAGTGAAAAATAGAAGTATTTAAAAATTTTTGCAGTCCATCAAAATTTTTCTGGGGATCCGGACTTAAAAAGCACGAATTTAGAAGATAACTTCTACAATAAATACAGCTTTCTTGCAATAATAAGAAAGATAAGGACAAAACACTTTTACAGGAGCAATCTCTAGTTCCGGAAATAACGGAGACAAATATTTCACTTTAACAACGCATTCGGCATACAAATTGATATATTTACTTTTCAGAAACATTTGATATGAAAAATTTAGAGTTGAATTTCTAACTTTGTTTTGAATTTATGCTTCTAAAAATAGATAATGACTACATATTGCATTAAGAATTAGAAGGAAAAACATGATATTTAGTTTATATTTCTTACTGCTATGTTTTGTTCAATTTTGATAAATAAAAAAGTTTTTCGCAATGAAATTATTTACTCATTTATATGAATATACTACTATGTGACAAGCATTTATAATACATTCTTGATACATGCGTAATATAATTAATAAAAATCCATTCAAATTTCCATATTTGCAAATTCAAAACCATTAGACCGGATATTAGTTTTAGCATATAAAAACAAAAGCATAAACAGCTAAATTTCTTTTTTAGCTGAATTACTTTAGATAATTATACTAATATGTATATAATTAGCATAATTAGTTAAAATTATTCAGCTGGAAAGAAGTTGTGATTTACTTTGTAGCTAAATTGTTTTAGCTAATTAAATTAATGCGTGTATATTTATGGGTAATTGTCTAAAAGGACGTAAATGTTCTATATTTTCTATTTATCTGTGGTTGTAGCGATATCACGATTACAAAGACATGTTACGTTACAAAAGCACATATTTCGTAGCTGCTCAAAAGATAAATTATTCTGGAGGCAATTTCTGTCCTTTTGGCACTGACCTAATATAGTTCATAATTTTCTATTGATTCTCTCTCGCTCAGTTTTGCTCTTGATTCCTTTTTGCTTATATACACATTTAATTACTTTCTTCTTTCCATTCAATTCAGTCAGGTTTGAATCTGTTTGAAACATATCTATTTCTGGTGGTACCTAGTCTGTCTTATACAAAAACCCATACTAACTGCAACGGGAAAAATTACTGTGAAGACACAACCAATCAAGCTTACAGTATCTATTTCAATTCTTTTTTAGTCTATTTAAATTCTTTGTTAGTTTATTTCAATTATTTTTAATCTATTTCAATACACTTTCAGTCAGTTAATTACTATCTTTCTAATGTGTTCAATACGATTTGTTTCGCTTTATTGCCGCCAGTGCTGCTAAAGATAGCGTGCTCCTGATCAATATAGCAAAAGATATTAAAATATTTGTACGTCAGAACTGTAAAAGGGTCTTTTGAAAATAATATTTTACTTAATAAAATTTTGAGATCTTAATAATGGAAGCAAGATTCTTAATAGTATATTTACTATCTTAACTAGTGTGCAGTATGAACTTATAAAAAATTAACAAGAATATTTCATTGTTATAATTCACACTTTATCAGACAGGAAGGAAAAGAAATTAAAAAAGATTAATGCAATATTATGCTGAGAATACAAAAATTAGCAAATGAACCATTGGACAAAATTTCAATTATAACGTCGATTTCGATTCATTTCGGGTTTTAAATATAAATTCAAATGAAAAAAAAAACAATTTTGATCATTTATAGAAAATAGAATTTAGGCATCAGTTCTAATGAAATAACGAATGCTACGAGAAAGTAGTTATGCTACGAGTAGAAATGCTACGAGTCGTAACTGATGGAGCATTTTGCGGAACACGGGAATCATTGTAAATGTACCACTATAAATCAGTGATACTTATGAAAGTTTTATATTTATATATTTTCACATAAAATCTTTAAAAAGCTACAGCATTATTTTATATAATATAAGGTGTTTTTAACAACTCATATTGGGCTTTATTTTAATGACGATAAACCAAGAACTATATGTAGTGAATTGTATTAATTTTATTTTGTAATTGTAGTACATAATGCATTTTTAATTAGCAGGAACAGTAGTTAGATACGAGTGAAGCACTAGTATAATGAGAATCTAAAGCTTTATGTGAAATTATTAAACATAATCTTACATTCTTCTTGAATTTTACCAAATGTTTTCATTGAAAGATTTTACACTTCTGATATTGATATTTTCACTTTGTATATAACTGAAACGAAGAATCCCTATGCAAAGTCTGCATAAAAATCTCTAGACCGAATCTTTTTATACCCTAATTATACTGTACTCTCTATAGAGTATTGAAGAAACTCTGAGTGTTAAAACGACTCTGTGGAAAGTCTTTTTATAAAAACTCTGTACAAACTATAAAAACTATTTAAACTCTGAAACCTCTGTGCAGACTCCATTTTAACTATAAACAGATCCTCTGCAGAGCCTTTTTATACTGTAATTACACTGTAATCTGTATAGATTTTCGAGTAGACTTTACACAGTCTTTATAAAAATTAGAGCGAAAATAAAAAGAGAGTTTATTGTTCATTGCAGTCTTTTAATTATACTTGAATTAAATAAACTGAGATAACATTAACAATTAATAATACGATATGACTGTGTACTTGACTATTAGAATATTATCATTTAAAGTACCCAGTTATTTATACTTTTAGCCTTTACTATAGCTTCTCCTTCCCGTTTCCTCACCAGAAATGTAAATGAGTTAGAGATTATTTAAGCTGATGTTTTTGGTCTACAAGACAGCGTATTTTCTGTCTCTCGTGGCCACGTTCCGTAGTTCCTCCCATCTCTGATAAGTTCATATATTGCTGCTGACATTTAAATTTGATGCGCCGGTTACAATATTTGAACTAACTCCGATTTAATTTAATTGTGCAATTTCTGACTACTAGTTTTCGTTTTAAATTTTGAATTTGACTGTTATTTTAATTGCATCATGACAAGTTGTAATTGATTCTGTTAGCACGAGAAGTGTATTTATGTTCTAAACTCTTTTAAATAAAAAGGTTTCTTTAAACCTTTTCAAATCTCTGTACTTACTTCAGACACAGCGGTGATTCTCTTTACATCTGTTGGGAATTTGGAACTAGTTTAGGCTCCCAGAGCAAGCAAAACTGTATACTATTGTTTAAAATGTCAAGTGAAACTAAATTAGGTGTTCAGTTGACAATTCATGCAATTCGCTTTAACATATATTACAAAATCTTGTATGTATCACTGTGAGAAGGATAATATTGGTTAACTTGTTAGTACTCATACAAAGAGACTAGGTTAAACTTGCAAAAAAAAGTGTTTTTACATCTCTACAATTTTGTTAGGCGGGGTAGACGATCGTTCAATAATCATTATTTTATTTTATAATTAATCATATCTGTGATCAAACAAAAATGTGCTTTTATGAATTCCCCTTTTGCACATGACATTTTGTGACTCACCTAAAGCATTTTGGTAGCAGACGTCACTAACTGCCCAGCTGATAAAGATTGAAATTTAATACCAATACAATATCTTTGGATTTTATATATATACTAGTGGGCTGCAGCCAAAGAAAAATTTATAAATTCTATGTACCCACTAAAAGCAACTGTATAAAAACATTTCAGTATGAATGAAATCAATTCATTCTTTTCAAGCAACAACCAATTCGTAAATATTTTGTTGTTGTTGTTGTGAAACCAGGAAACAAAAGCTTTTGACACTTCAGGTTAATGCGTGTGACTTCATGATTCATATTTAATGCAATATAACGACTTTTTCTCAATATCAATAAAAGAGTTAACGTGGCAACAACATACCGTGTCAATTATTCTAAACTGTCAAACAAAAAACAAAAAAGTTGTCAACAGCAGCTACTTATTTAAAATGCTGACATTAACGAAACATTTTCGACATACAGTGCCCTCACACGCAATCGCATGCTTTCTTCAACGTCAGAATATGACGTTATATAATAATAACGTGTTTAATGTTTGGTAACGCTATTTTTATTTCGTAATTTGTTAAACTTTCAAATTTTTATTAACGAACTCTACGATTTTAAAACGAGCAGTGGCAACACTTTTCGAAATAAAGCAGATTTTTATCTCCAGTGACTCCCGTGACTGCTGCCATTCGGGAAAAAGAGCGCGAAAATTAGCGTTTTCAGAGTTTTTAATTAATATCTCGGGCTGATTAGAGTCGTACGTAGATGACAGTGGTCGAAATGGCTTCCCACGAAGTTTCAAAATCCGGCGTTACCTTTCTCGAAACTCAACTCCCCGTCTTTCCGAAACAGAGGCCACAAACATGACAATTTCTGAGGCTATAAACAAACAAACGCGCAGAGATTTTAATATTACAGATTTTATTTAGCTATCTGTGAAGCAAATCTATTCATGAACTGAAAATAAAATCCATACTATGCATCTAGTTTTAAAGACTAAGAAAAAAAAACTAATTTTTTTTTAGCTAAATAAAAATAAAATGCGTAGGCAAGTAAAACGCAATTCCATTGTTTAATATTGTTACAGAAAAGTTGTGTTTTCTATTCTGTTTATGGGAATGGAAGTATAACCTTGTATATTCTTTATTCGAATAAAATATGATTTAAAAAGTATACTCTTAATTGAAGGGAGCGATTGAGATAACCTATGGTCTTAGGCAGAGTATTGATGTTTGTTTTCCTTATATTCATGGAAGAAAAAACAGGATTACTATTATTTATAACATGATTCTATGGCTCTACGCTCGGAATTTATGGGCCTATGTGGTAATCAAGATTTGTTCATTTGAATTTCATAGCAGCGCAGATGAACAACCGGTAATGCAAATGAACTGACATAATAATGACATGCGTAGCAATATAAATGATGTGACAGTAAAAATCTCAGCTATCCTGACTTCTCATATATCTGAATACCCTAATTAATTAAAATATTCAGAAATCTATTACGTTATTATTTGATTTTAATCATCTGTACTATGTTATCTACTTATCTCGTAGTAGTTTGTTAACAGAAATAATCAGGCAGTCCGTTAAAATATTTTCAAGATTTCTGCTTTTCAACAGAGGGTAATAAACAGAAGAGAAGAAAATTAGGCAATACATTATCCGAATTTTATAAGCATTGATTTCCCTATATAAAGAAAATTTTCCGATTATAAGTATAGATATTTGCAATCTAGTGCTTCAGCGATATAGACTCCAATTACTTCTTTTTAGGAAAACAAGTTTAGATCCAAAAACTGTAGCAATTAATGGTGATAACAGGTAAATAAAACTAGGATTTTTATTATGAATACTTAATAAGGTATTTCTTCCTCCTTCGAGCATATCTTCGTGGTGCAATGGTTAGCACACTCTGCGCGCATTAGAGAGGTCCAAATTCGAGTCCCGGCGAGGGCATTGCACATTTTTCACATCCCTTGCTTAAAAAATACCTAATATCTCTACAAAGTAATAAAAACACATAATTTTAGATTTTTAAGTCAAAAATAAATTTCATTTTCAGTTTAACATATTTGAATCTATTGAATATTTTAAACATCGGCATTCGTTTATATAATTAAATTTATTATAGTCTTAAATCATAACTTTTCAGTTGACGCTTTTAAAATTTTTGCATAATAATATATATTTTCAATTCAAGTACAGGACATCATTGTAAAATAAAAAATCAAGTGATCGAATGAACGCTACATATTTTATTTCAAAATCTGGGTAAAGAAAACGGTAATAGTTTCAAATTTTACATAGAAAAAACAATTAGAAAAAAAAATGCGGTACGTTTGCGTTATTCTAACAATTGTTGAGCTTTTAAAGCATCCGCGTGGTAAGCATTATTCCTTTCTAAGCTTCTGAATGAAGAGAAGGAAATAATAACTAAAAACATTTAAAGGAGTTAGAAACAATGAACAAGAGCAATATAATACAAAAAATATGTGAAAATTCGTTTAAAACAAGTTTATTATGAGTGCTATAATAAGAATAACACGCATAATAACATAAATAAAAAAAATTGATGTGTACACCACATGAATTCCTTGTACGGAAAGTTAAATTACACGCATTTTTTCTTGCATTTCATTTACACTTATTGGATTGAATTACATCTACTTCGTCGATAGCGCATGAACCACAATAGAATAAATACACTCTTTAAAATCCACTATATTTGTTTACCACAGAGACACTCTGACGCTAGGTTCACTTAACAGCGTTACATCTTATTCATTTTGTAACTCAGAATGCACAAAAAATTATTTATATCATCTGAAGAATTATCTAATCATTGCCACATGTTCTATTCAAATACTATAACAAATCTAAAATGATGTATAAAAGAAATCAAACAAACAAACCAAAAAAAAAATTTTTCACAGACGATTCAGTATTTCTCATTCAATTATTCAGTTCTCACTTCGCGACAAGGTAAAAATACATAAAAACTCAAAATATCTATAATAAAAATTATGAAGTAAATCTTAAACACTTATTTCCTTCGATAACTTCCAGAATGCATTAAGCATGATTTAATTCGCAATAATAAAGAAGGCGTTATCTTTCTTGTTGCGAAGATTAGTTTACCTAGATTGGCAACAAATCCATTATTCTGCTAAGTTTTAAACTTAAACAAATATGGCTGCTATGGTAAAAATAATTAGCCGCCGTAGCCGCACTTTAACAACTTTTAAATTGTTGATAATTCTACAAATATTGCATGCAAATTTATTAAAGGCATTAAAGCCTTAACCAGAAGCTAACAGCAACATAATTCAATCATTTTTAAAGCAAAAAAAGCACAATTTACCAACATATAAGAATAAAAAAATCTGAGCTCGCTGAGCCAAGTAACAGAGTGGCTATATATATATTTATATTTATATACTTTTAGTGCAGCCGATTGCAACCAAAAAGGGAGATGCACATCTACATGTTATAGCAGTTCTATATAGAAAATTTCAACGTTCAGAGGCTACTCGGTTTTGAGTTCTGCGAGATACATACATACATACATACGTACGTACAGACACCATGAAAAAATCTCTTGGGAATCCATTTGAAATCAGTTTTATAATTCGGTTTGGTAAATAAAGTCCTTTATTCTCTCCTTACCTACAGATGTCACGCAAAAACACCGTTAAATTGTATTCGATAGTGGTCAAAATGGATATCTTCGTACAAAGAAGTAAAAATCTGTGAAAATTCGGTGAAAACAGCTTTATTACGAATGCAATAATAAGAACAACACGCATAATATCATAAATAAAAAATTTACGCATTATAATGAGATTAAGTATCATCTAACATTCAACGCAAGGTCCACAGGAGGAAAGATTCTGTAAAAAAATAATCTTGATGTAAACATCGGAAACAGAAGGCGATACTCTAGCCAAAGATGGTAACCCAGTCCTCCCTCCTCTCCGCGGAAAGTCAGGTCTCAATGGCGTACTCCCATTGGCGAGGAAATCCAATAATTCAGCCAATCGCGTGGGGGGCATCGTTTCTCACATGCTCACATCTTCTCTTGTTTTCTGGAAAGATAATGCTTTGACAGTGGGAAATGGTCTTACGAACTTAATTCGGGCAAACTTATCACAATACTCAACCAATTTAGAGACCATAATAGTCACTATACGCGGAGCAGAAATGTTTATTTTTCATTCGCTTCTATTTTTAAATCACCGTATTGTAATAATAAGGGAAGAAGTCAGAGAGAACGCTGAAGATGTTTAATTAGAAGATATCAAAACAAAGGCAGTCACGTGCATAGAGAAATGTGATGTGAGGGTCACGTGTTATGTGTGGGTGAAAGAACGTGCACAAAGCTCTGTTTTAATGGATGTTTTCTTACTTTAAAAAACGTAAAAGATTAATCCTGCAAAGCATTCACAAGTGTCATAAGACTCTAGTTCAATACGCAGAGATTGACGGAGACACACACACACACACACACACAAAAAAAAAAAAAAATTAAATCTTAAAAAATAAATAAATAAAAAAACATATAAGTAAAAAAAGTTTGAAGGCTTTCAGATTTATATCACGCCCAAAAGAGCTTTTCCATAACGTTTTGTGTGTTACATTTATTTATTAAATACCATGTTCTTCGCACTTAAACCATAAAATTCAATTCAACAGCAATATCGCGAAATATTTAAAAGAGCATAACTTTAGAATTTCCAATACACAGTCTCATCAAGCGCTGGAGAATTTTTTTCTTTACCCGTACAGTGTTCCCATTGCTCGTTTTGAAATCGTTGAGTTTGTTAATCAAAATTCTGGTAAAGTTTTACAAAATAGGGAATAGATAATAAAACAAATTCAAAATTTGGTCTCCCAGGTGCACGTATTCGGGGAGAGGATTATTATTGAAAATTTGATGCATCTATATACCGTTGTTTTTTCACAGAAGGAGAAACATACATACATTCATGCAGATTCTTCACTATTTAATTTCTTTTAATATAATACAGGACTGCAATATTTGGTGGCAACAATTTGAAAAGCGAAACGCCGTTTATAGTAAACCAACGAAAAATGCCAAACGAAATTAACAGCCCTTCTGCGCAAATTGCTCCTTTGGACTAACAAATTAAAAAAACTGAGCTAAAGTCAAGCTGTCACCTATATGTGCTCTTGCCAAGGACAGGAGTATTTGATTCCTTGCCACAATGAATGTCGCGGCCTTGTGCTGACCATTGTCAGGCAAGTGACACTGGTAATAAAACAACGATGATATCCGTCCCTTTAGGCAGGCAGCCCTCGAGTGCTTCGGTATTATTTAATTAATCCAAATATAGTGAATCTTACATAAAGCAATTTACTAAACATAAAAATACCTCTTTAGAACTAAGAAAAAGTAACAATATTCAGGATATGTGGCATTAAATAATATCTTATAAATGTATCAAAATATATCAGAGATATTTTCAGGGCTATTTTTTCGGACGCATATAGACTTTTAGATAACTTGATCAATTCATAATTAGATATTTAAGAAAATAATTTGATGAAAAGTGCTTTTTCTCCTAATTAAAGTGAGATTTTGTAAAATCAGTCATCTGTATAACTATTTTTACAAAAATCAACAGAATTATTTTCAAAATTTTAAAATTGTTACAGGTGACCAAAAATCATTATTGTGCTTATAAAAATAAATTCTGATTCCCACTACGCAAAACATATGAGTTCATAATTTTTACTATTAAATTACATCATCTATACTATTAAAATTTTTGTGCGTCTGTCTGTTTCTGCCATCATCTCCTCTGGAATGGTGGGGAGTTCAGTTTCAAGAAAGGTACCTACCCGCCGGATTCCAAATTCCAAAAATTCGTGAGAAGCCGTTTCGATTATTCTCATCTTCGTAACACTTTAATCAGCTGAGATATTTAAAAACTCTGAAAACACTAATTTTCCCAAGCATTTTTCCGAGTGGCAACAGTCATGAGTGTCGATGGAGATAAAAATGTTTTATTTCGAAAAGTCTTGCCACTGCGCTTTCAAATAGTAAAGTTTGTTAATCAAAGATTTGTAAGTTTTACAAAGTATGAAATGAAAATAGCATTGCCAAACATTAAATATGTTATTATTATATAATGCCATGTTCTGAGGTTGAAGAAAGTTTACGAGTGCACGTGACGCTATTGCATGTCGGGAAATGTTTCCTTAATGTCAGCATTTTAAATAAATAGGTGCTGTTGGCAACCTTTTTGTTTCTGGTTAAAATAATTGATACGGTATGTTATTGCCACGTTTATTCTTTTATTAATATTGAGAAAAATTGCTACATTACATTAAATTTAAATCATGACGTCATAAGTATACGTATTAACCTGGTGTCTAAAGTTTTTATTTCCTGATTTGGCAACAGAAAAATATTTACCAGTTGGTTGTTGCTTGGAAAGAATGAACTGATTTCATTCATTTAGTGAAATGTTTTTAAGCATTTTCTTTTCCAGGTGTACACGGAACTTATAAATTTTGCTTTGACCGCAGCTAGCATATTTGTGTACAGTACATTTTTTAATAGTTCATTTTATTTTCAGGTCTTCACTATATAGAAGTTATAAATATTGCTTCGGTTTCAACCCGCTAGTTATCCTATATTTTTCTTGTTATTATGTGTAAACTGACATATATATTTTCATCGTTGTTTCCTTAACAAAGATATTAGAAACTAACTTAGTAATCATTTCAATATGATTCAGGAAATCACAACAGAATACGTTTATCCTTCCTACGCTCAGCGTCTACAGACGAGTCAGCCTACGCCCAGTTTCTACAGAGTACTTTTTTTATAACGATATCATTAATTCAAACGAATTCGTCTATGAATGAATAATTTTCTAGACTTCTATCGCTCGTATCATGTATCGTATTTCAAGTAACACAAAAACTGAGATACGAATTCTATATTCATATCTCAATTAACGCTTTTTTCTGAAACAGGATTCTGATTCTGTGGAGAAGGTTGAGTGGCACTTGCGTAAATGACACTAGCCCGTAAGAAGCGTTCATTGACCAGTTGGATAATATCAGTTTGTATAGTTTAGTGGCAGATCCGTACGGAAACGTATGTTTTAAAACAGTAACTTGGATTATTAATTTGTTTTGCAAATTTTTAAGCTACTTCAGTGCACAAATATTTATTAAAAAATATTTATTTTGCGTATGTATTAAAGCATAAAGAAGAACAAATATTTTAAGGAGTCAGGTGGCTTTAAAATATCAAAATTTCGGTGTGCGCACCAAAGTACAAGCATATTTATAACTGGTTCACGAGTGTGAAATTTTGTATACTTATTTCGATATCTAGTATAATAACGTATTTGCTACTTTTATTTTATATTTCAAATATTAAAATATTTCAAATAAAAGTTTCAGTTTTGTTTCAGTATACATCTCACATTTTCACTTCACATTAACATGAAATTGGCGATACCGCTTTTAACTACAGATTGCGATTGGTTTGCCTTTAGACGTTGGGTGAAATTCATTTAACTTAAATGTTCTAAAAAGAACTCAGAGGGGCAATAAATAAATAAATAAATAAAAAATAATTTTTTTGAAAATCTGAAAATTATATTATGCCCAAAGGAGTGTTTTTTAATGTTTTGTGTGCTATCTTTACTTATTAAATATCATGTTCTTCGCACTTAAACCACATAAAATTCAGTTCAACAGCAATATCACAAAATATTTAAAAAGAGCATATGTTTCGAATTTCCAATACATGGTCTAGTACGCTGGAGATGATTTTTTTTTCCGCACAGCGTTGCCATTGCTCGCTTTGAAATCGTGTAGTTTGTTAATAAAAAATTTGTTAAAGTTTTATAAAATGTAAAACAGATAATAAAACAAATTCCAAATTTGGGCTTCCAGATGCCCATATTCGAGTGGAGGACTACATTAGTCAAAATTTGATGTCTCTAGGTACCTCCGTTTTTACGCAGTGCGAGAAACATACCTACATTCCTGCAGATTCTCCATTATTTAATTTCTTTAAATATAAGGCAGGGCTCTAATATTTGGTGGCAAAAATTTGAAAAGTGAAACGCCGTTTTATAGTGTAAGACGCAAAATACCAAAACGCTATTAATAGCCCTTCTGAGCAAATTACCCCTTTGGGCTAAAAAAATAAAACTAATAATACGCAAGAAATACTCAAAATAAACATCAGATCAGGAATGGGCAATACTTAAATAATGTCAATAGATCACAAGGTTCATTGATTGTTTCTGATAGCTGTGTGGAAGTGTCACCTGTTGCCCATAACTGGTTACACCTATTAGAAAATTGCATGTTCCCGCAAGGATGATGTACGCAAATGACGTTTGTATAGAATTCCCATGTGCGCAAGTATCGCATCACCATATCTGTTGCCTCTCGAGCCTTTGCACAATTTTCAGCTCAGACGTTGTTGTTCTTTTTTTTTTTCTCTTAAAATGTGACTTTGCCTATCACTTTTCAGATTGTTTCTACCCAATATTATTGTCCTTTATCTTAATAATCTGCATGTATGGTATGTACGGTCCTCGCATTGTGAAAAAACGACGGGTACCTATACAGCAGTCAAATTTTGAATAGGTTAGCAATCCACCACTTGAACATGTGCAACTTAGCAGTTTGAAAGCGAGCAGTGGGAACACGGTTCGAAATGAAAGATTTTTATTATCTCCAGCATATGGAACTGTTGCCATTCTGAAAAATGTCAGATCAAATTTAATTAATAAACTCGGCTCAACGAAAGCAATGTGTTGCCGCGGCTTGAAATAAAATGTTTTTATCTTCCCTGCGCCAGCGTTTTTCCATTCAGTAATGCCTAAGACACTTTCAAATTTAATTTGGAAGATTATCGAGTAATAAACTAAGCGATTTAAAAGCAATAAATGCAGTTCTTAATTTTTTTTTTTTTTATTTTTTTTTTACTTTTTAATGTGATTGATTTAAATAAACATGTATTAAAATCAAGGGACGTCCAATTAACAATATTCAATATTTCTATGAAACTACACTAGATGGACTTACTGAAATCACCCTGTACTCTTTTCCTTCTTATGATAACTATTGACAACCTCTAACAACTCTGTTTTTAAATATTTTGTGATTTTGCTGTTGAACTGAATTTTGTGTGGCGCGAGTGCGAAGAACATGATATTTAATGAATAACGTCAACACATAAAAAGTTAATAAAAAAAAGAAAAAAAATATTAGCCATGTTACTAAGAAAACTGAATACTGATATGATGAAGTGAAAAAAATATAAAAATGTATGCCAGCACTTAACTTTGAATCGAGAATCTTAAAAGTATACTGCTATGCTGCTGTTAAAAGTTTTGTAATTTTGCAGTTGAATTGTGCATGGCGGAAGTGCGAAGAAAATGATGCTTAATTATAAAGCTTAAAGAAAAAAAATAGTGTGGATTTGTAGAAGTGAGTGTAATAGCAGACTGGTAGACTGCGAGCTCAGAAAGAGAGCAAAAAACTTAACAAATCCTTTTGGGTGATAGTTAAAATCGGAAAAGTTTCAAAATTTTTTTAAAAATTTATTTAGGCGATAAAACAATCAAGAAACATTTTAAAAAATTTTAAAAATAAGTTAGAAAATTTATAAATATAATATATTAATAAAATTTCCGAAAATATAAATTGTTCCAAATAATAAGTTTTTTACTCTCAAAATTGTATTCGTGGTGTTTATATGCAAGCCATTTAGCAAAGCAACAACAACAGTAACAGCACGCATTAGTATTAGCACTTCTTTGTTCGATTGCCTGTTTTTTTTTTTTTCCAGTCAATTTGCCCAGAAGGACTACTAATTTCTTTTTGGCATTTTGCGTCGATTCATTACAAGCGTTGTTTCACTTTTCATATTGTTGCCACCAAATATTATGGCACTGTATGTTCATTATTTAAAGAAATTAAATAATGAAGAATCTGCGTAAATGTATGTTTCTCGCATTCTGATAAAACAACGGTAACTTTTAGTTAATTAAAATATTTGATTCTCCTTCCGAAAAACACAACCTGAAAAAATTATTCTGGTACACTATGCAGCTTGCAAGGGAAAATATATATATATATATTTAAAAAAGAAACTGAAAGCTTTCAGATTTTACATTCCGCCCAAAAAGGCGTTTTTTTAACATTCTGCCTGTTATCTTTATTTATTAAATATCATGTTCTTCGCAGTTACACCATAAAATTCAGTTCAACAGCAATATCACAAAATAATTTTAAAATGAGCACATTTCTAGGATTTCCGATACACAGTCTCGCGCGCTGGAGATAAAAATGTTTTATTTTCCGGTAGAGTGTTTCCATTGCTCGCTTTGAAATCGTTGAGTTTGTTAATCAAACACTCGTGAAAGTGTTACAGAATATGAAATCGATAACGAAACAAATTCCAAATTCCAGTTTGGGTTTCCAGATGCCCATATTCGGGTGGAAACGGTAGGTACTGTTGTTTTATCACAAAGCAAGAAACATACATACATTTATGTAAATTCTTCATTATTTAATGTTTTTAAATATAATACAGGGCTCTAATATTTGGTGGCAACACTTTGAAAAGTGAATCAGCGTTTATAATGAATCGGCGTAAAATGCCAAAACAAAATTAATAGTCCTTCTGCGCAAATTGCCCCTTTGGACTAGTAATATGAAATTTAAAATGATAATTTATTTTCCTGCATTTCTCTTGGAAAATTTTTGCAGTCATTTCCTTGTGTACCAAGAAAGACACCAAATTCAGGGACAACCCCGATGGCTAAAGTTCTGTCTACGCCACCGTTTTAAAGTTAACTTTTCTTCATTATATACTTTTATCGTTTTTTTTAACCCATCAATCTTTTTTTTAAATTATGACGTGATGCTAGATCCATAGCTTTAAATACATAGAAATTTACACATGCTCAGCTATTGATCGCGCAATTTTTTTGTTGTTCACGCTATTTTTTTTTTTTTTCTTTTTTTGTCTAACCCAACGTCTAAGGCGAAAGCGAGCATAATAAATCTACAGATCTTGACTTCTCTCCTGCCGTTAACCGGTCGCTTAGGGGGACTTTAATGCGTTTTTCCGGGAAGGGTTTGTTAATTGTGGGAAAATGTCCACTTCCGCAGTCCAAGCGAGTAGGTTATAGTATTGTGTCATTTTCTCTCACTTGGGGGTTTTGAAGAAGGTCAGGGGTTTCGCGCTTCCCAAAGAATCTCCTTCAGTCATATCCTGGGCAGTTTCACAATAAATGTGATCTCGTACAAATCCCCTCAGTTTTAATGGTTAAGAAGATAAGTGAGAAACTTCACAGTAGGGGACTACTGTAAACTGCCCAATCCAATGATAAATGGATGTGAACAGTTTCCTCCTGCTTTAAAAAAGCAATCAATTAATTCCACGTGCAGATAAGGACTTGATTGAAAAATACAAATAAAAAAATTTTCTTTCTCCTTTTGTCATTCTTCGATGAAACAAAGATAGTATAGATTTTTTAGCGCCACTTGTGACTTACATTATCTGCTGTCGTTTTCTCTCACTAACGTGGATATATTCAATAATAAAAGTTCGGCTGTTTTCAAATCTTTCTTGACTATAAATAAAGAACAACGAACTCAAATACTTAAATTTTAAAGATTGTTTGCTATTTATTTTGCGTAATAGGATTTTTTTTTCTTTGGCTTAAATGGACTAATATCTTTATTTTGAGAGAGTATTATTTGTGACTTATGACTTGGATCTAGCAAAATATTTGATGCTTACTTGGAATTAAGTCGAAACACTCTCTCTTAATTTAGTTAATGTTAATTGTTGGTAGACTGGTTTAATCCCCTTGATATGTCGATTAATCTGAATCAATGAATTTTCAATACTTAAAATTTTTACTTTTCATTTTGGTATTTTTGCGATTAAAGATTTTTCTTAGCAGATTTTTATGTTTTTAAAACGGTGTGCGGAAAAATGTCACTCGGAAAAAAGGGAAACCGAAAGAAAGACCTCGGAAAATAAGGAACGGAAAAAATGTCACCCGGAAAATAAGGAACGGAAAAAAAGGAACTTTAAAATCTCGCCAAATAATGTCGCCAATCGGAGTTGGGGAAACCTGCCAAATTCTAGTTTAACCGGCAGGGTTATAGCGGGCTCTCTTGAGGGAGGTTTTAAGGGTAAAACGTTGAGTTAGCTGCCGCGGAGCAAGGTCATTTCGATAGCAGGTTTTAATATTCTTATCGCAAACTGTGACTAAATTTCATCTACAACGGTTTGTTATAATACTGCTTTTAAGGCTCAGTTATGCGATAATGTTTCACCCTTGAACCACAGCTTAAGGCTATAACTACGTGGGGTACGAGGGGAACAATCACTAATGACCATGACCCGCTAGTCAACCCTCTATTTTTACCATCGGACAGGCCAGCAGCTCGCTTATGTTCTTTCAACCATCGTCAGAAGATTTCCCTATTACGCAGGTATGGTTGTTATGATAAAACTTTTATCTCCCATCTTGGCGATATTTCTAAACATCCCTTATTTTTCCCATTGCAAAAGAATGGTGACTTATTTTCCGTTTCCTAATTTTCCGGTTTCTGTCTTTCCGTTCCTTATTTTCCGGGTGACATTTTTTCCTACAACCTTTTAAAACGAATGAGATTTAGAAAATACTAGATGATATATGGAAACTTTTCTTATTATAAATTATTATGAATGATTGGATAACAGCCTACTCTCTATGTATTATCTCCAAGAACTTTTCCAGTTTTCTCGCCCATTCAAGGCTAAGCTTTCTTAAATAGAGAACTACACTTTACGACAACCTTTTATTTCCATCCCCTAATACTTACATTTCCAGCCATTTTATTTTAAAATTTTGCAGGTAAGTTTGTTAATTTTAACTTCTTAGTTTGATCTTTAAATTTCTAATTAAATACTTGTTTTTAACTTTAGTTTTAAACTTTAATTTTAAGGATTATATCATTTTTGATCTTCTTATGATTGTGAATTACTTTTTAATATTCTAAAACGTATACTTTTGTATTTGAATTTGAAAATGAGAGTCTCGGGGATATACCTTCGAAAGTAAAAAATCCCATTTATTTATGTTCTTAGTGAGCAACTTTAATTAAAGAAATTATTTGCTATTTATTTTGTTTAACAGATTTTTTTTGGCTTAAATGGGTTAATGTCTTTATTTTGATTGAGTATTATATTTGACTTAGAGGTCTAGTAAAAAATATACTTACTTGGAAGTAAGATGAAACACTCTCGCTTAATTTAGTTGTTGTTAATTGAAGGTAGAATGGTTTATTCCGCTTGATAAGTTGATTAATCTGCGATCAATGACAATAGCTACTTTTTCATTACTTAAAACCTTTACTTTTGATTCTGGTATTTTTCCAATTAAAGACTTTTCTTTGCAGATTTTTATGTTTTTAAAGCAAAGGAGGTTTAAAAAATACTTATTTAAAATAAAATTTTTTTCGTTCATGATTTTAAATTGAATTTCTGTTTCTTGAGATGATATATGGAAAGCTTTGTTATTATAAATTATTATGAATTATTGTTTATTACTTTGCAGCTTTAGCGCAAGTTCCAGGCTTTTTAATTTATTTTTATTTACTTCTATTTATAAGATATATATATATATATACATACATATGTATTTTGCATTTTTGTTACACAGAAATAACGGAAAAATTATTTGAGAAAAAATATCCCTGTTCACCGAAAAGTTGTCCCGGGTATCTCTTCCCCCCCAAAAAAAAAATATTATTATCCTTATACTTTACAGTGAAATACTGGTAGGCCTTGATACTCTAAGGAATGGAATGCGAGAACGCGGAAAACTCGCTACAGTATAAATTACACGGAAATGAGAAAGAGATAGTTAAAAGGTAAATATTAAATGCAACTTTAATGTTTTTTACATATTTTGAGACTTAGCGATAATATTAACAAACAAAATTAAATAATAAATAAATATCACTAAATAAAGATCAAAGGAGGTGAATCAATTACTTCATTATTTTACTTTACACCGTAACTCAAACTTTGTGCAACAATGGGCAGTAGAATTAACAAAATAAATCAACGCATGAAATTAATCAACAACTTCACTGTACATAATGTTTCAGGTAAAAATATTGTTAAACATTAATAAACATTGATGAGCTGAGTGCGTCAACACCACATACAGTTCTTTCCTTCGCCTTTTCTAATGTAAGATAGAAAACTATTATAATTACTAAATATGTTATTTATTACAAATTATACATATATAACTCTCTTAATTAGGGATCATAAATTTCAAATGTTCAGTGTTTCATTTATCTGGGATCGATGTTTAACAAATACAGTGATATCCCATCTAAAATAAAGAAAAGTAATGTTGCTACTCATAAAGATTTTTGTGGATTATTTAGATTTGGCTTTTTATCTGGAAAGAGAAATCTATTTTTCTACAAGACTCTAATCTGACTTGTCCTGACACGCTTCGTAGACTTAGACTGTGACCGTGAAGGGGAAAAGAATCTTGGGTACTTTTAAAAGCAGGGTCTTAAGAAGTATTTTCGGAGGAATTCGAGAAAATGGCATCTGTTGTAGAAGACGCAACACGAAATTACGCCGAATGTTCAAAGAGCCAGATGTTGTTCATTATTTTAAAAAACGCCGCCCCAATTGGGCTGAACACGTTATCCGTATAAACGGCAGTAACATACCAAAAGAAATATTTTCGGCTAGAACACGTAACGCAAGAAGAAGAGGAATACCTAGAATTCGATGGATGTATGCTGTACAGGAGGACTGTTTAGTCGTTAAAAATAAGAGAAGCTCTGCTGCCAGTAGACGTGGTTGGAAACGTCTAGTTCAGAAGGCCTTGGCCAACCCTGGGCTGTCACGTTATGGATGACGATGAAGATGCATATGTAGCATGCAATAAATTACCAATTTCTGTTGCAAAGCCATTTTGTTGAGAATTCTGAAAATAAATACTAACATAAACCTGTTTCTTTCACTTGCGCAGTCTTATCGGTACATATCTTATACAAGTAAAGTTAAATCCTTTCTTACTTCTAACTCATATTATTGCACGTGATCGTTTTGTTTATCAGAAATATTTTTTCATCCATTTGTGTACTGACGAAAATTCCTTTCTCTAAAAGAGTGATGAAATAAATTTACAAAAATGTGAGTGACAGGAATTTTTTTAAGTTAAGGAGATAATTTAAACTTATAATCTGCGTAATGCAATTATATTTTTATATAATTTGATAATTACTTCTATTAATTCTAAATCAGTCTTGTAGAGTAAGGTTCATTCAATACACCCTATACGGCAGGGCTTTACAATCTATGGTACATGTACACTGAGAAAAAAAAAGGGGGAGGACAGTTCTACATCTCCCGTTCTACTGGGCCGATTGACGAAATTCGATTTGCGTTTTTCATGTCTCGAAAGCGCGACCTATGATATGCATTACTTTTATATATAGCTTTTTTCTAATTTAAATATTTTGACACAAAATCGGACTTTTTGTGAAATTACACGCCAATTTTTTTTCCATATTTCGATTCTACGACTGAAATTATGCTAAAGTTCCGAGTTTTGTAAAAATCACACGAGTAGTTTCTTAAAAATGTACTCTAAAAATTTTAGCTTCTCCAATGTTAATTGAATTTGATATATTATTAATATCTCTTTTTTTACTAAACTTATTTGAGACTTCCATTTCGAAATTTAGGTTCAATCCAAATAAAATTCGTCATCTTAAAATAGATGTCTTTCTAAGCATAGCTGTAAAAAATTAGAGCTTTTTATTTAAAATTTCCTAAGATATACGTGAATTTACATATTGGAGCATTTCGAAATTTGTCATATTTGTTATAAGCGGTAATAAAGCCAAATGTAGTTTACGCACTTTGTTAAAATTATTTGAAAGTATGAATGATGACTTTTTTTCCGCTCGTGTACAATGAAAAAAAAAAAAGGAAAATAGGTTTGTTGTAAATTAGGAAGTTTGCCAAGTGAATTATTCTTGCCACAAACTAAAAAAAAAAATGCGCCAAGATAAATTTTTGAATTTCTCGGTAAATTTCGCACTAAATTTTGCAAAATGTAATACTATTTAGGCATAATTTGAGACCTAGAATCAAAATATGAAAAAAATTGGCATTTTATTTCAGAAAAAATCCGATTTTGTGTCAAAATGCCAATGTTAGAACAACGCTATATATAAATCTAATATATATCCTAAGTTGTGCTTTCGAGATATGGAACATGCAGTCAGAATTTTGTCAATCGGAACAGCAGAACTGGAGATATAGAACCTTTTTTTTTTGTACCACTAATGGTACGCTACATTATTTTTGGTGGCACAATTTACGCACAAAAGATCTAAATGAATGCCGTTTTTGGTACATATACTGAAACATGTGGTGTATATACATATATATATATATGCATATACACCAAATATATAGTATACACCACCATTTATACACACACATATATATATATATATGTGTGTGTGTATATATATAAATTAAAGAGTAAGAATGTATTTTTTTAAAATACGATAGCTGTTTTAAAAACTGATTAGCGATCTCAAAATGAACATTCTAAATTTGGTGCTCTCCCCCTGAATTCATCTTTCTCCCAAATTCGAGATTTTTCTACGTTACGTAACGCTGACTGAAAAAGACAACTAAAACTAATATTAACCAATCATAGTTTATTTCTAGAATAGCACCTACTCTGGTATAAATAAATACCTCTGGCGAGCTAACTACGTTTTAATTCTTTTAGCTTCCACCTTGCTAATATCTCTTCGCTTCGCTTCTGTAAAATGCCTGCGCCATTCTTTTTAAAAATACCACTGTGTATAAGAAATTATCGTAATTGTATGATTAAAAAGTAGGTTATTTACGAGGAATTATTCTAGTGTGCCCTGATATCTGTAAATAAAGATGATAATTAACTGAACTTAGTTTGGTATCAACTTCTCCCGCTCGCCCTACAACTCTGCCATCACGACTGTGCTTCGAAATTATGACAAAAGTAAAAGTCGACAGGATTCGAAATCCAAAATCAATACATAATATAGATTTTGATTGCTCATCTCTTTCATAAGTTTAAGTTACAGGCGTAGCATAAGGACTATAAGAAGGTGTTATGATAGCTTTACTTATCATGCGTTTAAATTGATACACTTCATAATTATTAAAGTTTAATCGTAATTTAAATAAAGTAATACAAATGATGATAAAAATAAATAAATTAGAATTTACAACATAAAATATCATAGTATTACTAATTTTTAGCAATTTTACATAGTAATTTAATAATTTTAGTAACAATAAGACCTCCTGATAAGGACATCACATATATATCAGGATGATTTTTAATAAGTTCAACTTTCGCATCAAAAGAATTTAAAACATTTTTAAAAATTACATTTATCTCGGTCCCAGTGTCTATAATTATCGGAACTTTTTTTTTGATTCATTTGAACACTTACCTTGAAATAATTTCACTTATTTTGGGGATTAGTTTGTTGAGAATTAGGATTATAATAACTTATGGAAGGAAATGGTATATGGGTAAGTTATTTGCTGTGGGTGGAAATTTCCCCAGACCTGATTATTATATCTAGGATTAAAAAAGGGTTTTGGAGACTTATATCTCGGCTGGTAAAATCCTGGTTGAAAAATATTTGATGGTACCTTTTGTCTAGGAGCTGAAAAATTGTGTGTTCTTTGTATTTCTCCCAGTGAATCTGAGGTAGAACAACTAAAACTAAAAAAAATTTTCTAGCCAAAGTTATCCAATCTTGAATTGTATTTATTTTTTGCACAGTGAGTAACATCCTTTGCTGCTCAGGCAATCCCTGATATTTAGAGCTTCAATTAAGACTGTATAATTTAATTTTAGACTCCCTGCACATATCAATTTTTTCTCTAAAATATTTTTCAATGTCATTGAATTTGGAATAAGCAATATTTACGAAATCGTTAAAATAAACAATTTCCGCGTGGGCCAAAATGCGTAAGAAATTTATCTTTTACTGTTGACCGACCAATTTAATTCGACACATTCTCTAACAAAAAATGCCAGAGCTTCACCACGCAGCAACATTTTTAGCATCACATTCTTTTTTTTTTTCGAATAGTAAAAGAAACTTGTCCATTGGAATATCATTGTTAGAACCATCGAAAAGGGCATACTGAAATTTATCCATATTGATTGTGGCAGGTTCAATTTTTTGTTCATTTTCCATTCTTGTTTGCGAGCGAGTTTTCATCCCATTAAATTATAATTTTTCTGAAGAATTCACTTTAAATAACCGAATAATTTTCCCCAATCACTTTTAAAAAAAATTAAGCACCAATACTGAATATTGATACACACTGAAATTTCACATTACTGAAATTTTTTCACATTTCAAAAACAGCATATTTGAAGATTTTTATGACACATTTAAAGTTTGTTTAACCCCAAATATCCCTGTCATGTATTTGTTGATGCATCTAAAGAAGCTGTTGGTGCAGTTTTAAAACAAGAACACCCATATGGCAACCTACATCCAGTTGCTTTCCATTCTAGAAAATTAAGGTCTTATGAACAAAATTATGTTATAACTGAATTAGAGTGTTTAGAAATTATTGATGCCATAGATAAATTTTATTATTATTTACATGGTAACCATTTTATTCTACATACTGACCATGCTGCTTTAGTTTGGCTTAAAAATATTAAATATCGTACAGGTAAATTATTCAGACGGTCTTTAAAATTATCTACGTATGATTTTGATATTAAGTATAAAAAAGTGTCCACTAATGTTGAAGCTGATATGCTAACTAGAAATCCAATTTGTCAACATCTAAGTTTGTCGTCTAAATAATTTATTATCATTAGAAGAAATTAATGAAAATCAAAAATTAGATAGTGTTTGTAACCCTCCGTATTGGGTATTTTTTTTAAAGCATGAAAGATGAAATATGAGCAATGCCTTCGCCAGGACTCGAACCACTCGAACACTCGACCTCTCGAATACGCGTCGAGTGTGCTGACAACTACACCACGAAGGCATGCTAAGAAGGCGAGAGAAATACCTCTCCTTTTGAAGGGAGGCCAATCGGCTGGCTTAGGGACCCCAGTCGCCGAATCCTGGTGGTGGAGAATCATCATCCACCACCCTTTTTAGTTCGGGCGCCACTGTAGAGACATTAGCTATTTTTTTGAAAGCAGGAGAGATGAAAAATGAGCAATACTTTCGCCGGAACTCGAACCACGGACGTCTCGAATACGCGTCGAGTGTGTTGATCACTATACCACTAAGGAATGCGAAAAAGGCGCATTTCTTATAAGTACCTTATAAGAAAATGAATGAATGTGTTAACTATAAAAAAACAAGGACTGTATAAAAGTATAAAATTATAATACCCATGTCTCTACGTACGAAATTACTTGAAAAGGCCCATATATAATTTGGTCATATTGGTGTATCATCTATGCTAAATTTGTTATCTCCACAATATTATTGGCCAGGAATTGTTCAAGATGGTAGAAATTATCGCAAGCATTGTGAAGTATGTCAGTTTAATAATAAAAGTAACCAAAAGAAATTTGGTCTTATGCAGGCTTTGCCATCTGTTAATTAACCTTTTGAAATATTATCTATTGATACTGTCGGTGGTCTAAATTATAATAATTTTACTAAAAAAAATATCCACATTATTATTGATCATGCAACTAGGTATATTTGGACTTTTGCTTCTAACAGTGTAACTACTGATATAAATTGTTTAAGGCAAATTTTTCAAATTCAGGCACCAAAGAAAATTTTAAGTAATCGAAATGCTGCTTTTACGTCTTCAAAATTTAAGACTTTTTAAGGAATCATAATGTAAAACAATTATTAACTACTGCTAATAGGCCTCAGACTAACAGTAAAGTAAAACGCGTTAATCAAGGCTAAAATGGTAAAATAAAAAATAAAATGGCTAAAATAAAAATCTAGGCTAAAATGTAGACTAAATTCTTTCAAGGTAATATTGCGTGGACAAAATTATTACTCTAAGTTACTGAAGAATATAATAACACTTCTCATTCTGTAAGAAAATTTCCATCATCATATTTAATGTATGGAAAATTACATGATGATTTCTTGCTTCGAAATCAAGAATTATATCCACCAATAGAAGAGGCTAGAAAAGTTTTTCAAAAAAGGTCTCATGATTATCTTAATATAAATAAAGAAATATATGATACTCATTATAAACCCAGCAATTTTAAAGTAGGGGATTTAGTAATGTATGGAGAATTTCAATATCCTAATACACGTAAACTTTCTCCTTTTTAAGGACCTTACAAAATTTTAAAACTATATTCTGAGATTACTTTTGAAATTGATAAACCTAATCCTTTAACGAAAAAGAAATCAGAAACTGTTTCATTGTATAAGACTCAGACCTTTTATTCCAGCAAGTGAGTTTAAATTAACCGTTAGAAATATTAGAATTCCAGTTTCTGTGCAAAATTAATTTATTTTTAATTTTCCAAAATTCTCTATTAAAATTTTTTTCCAGATTATGAAATTTAATACCTGATCTAGACTTTAAACCCTAAATATGGCCAATTATTTTTCCTGATTTTGACCTTTTCCAGTCTGTCTCTTTTCCTATCCTGCCTTTTCTTCTTCCCAGAGTTTTTCGGTTCAAAATTTGTTGTATACGTCCCCCATAGCCCAGAAGAGGACGAGAGGAAAAACTCTACCACCACATTTTGAAAATATGGATTTTATACCAGATTTTCAGTCAAAGACGAATTTTTTTTCTTTTTTTTTTTCTTTTTTTTTTTTTTTTTTTTTTTTTTTTTTTTTTTTTTTTTTTTTTTTTTTGTCTGGCACTAGGTTTCACACTATGTGTATTATTCCTTGCATCTTCTCTTTAGAATATAAGAAGTGATAGCGAACGCACGCTGTCCTCCTAGGTATACTCCAACATCCCCTCAGTTTTTTTCTTCTTTTTTGTTAGGAGATTCAATTATGGCACCATTCACGATCCTCTGACCGTAGTTTTTTCTTTTTATTGCAGGATAGCATTTAATTATACTTTTGCAAAATTTCAAAAGACTTTAACTTGATTGTACAAGCTGTTCGTCTTAAATTTCAGTCTTAATTTTGTATAACGTTGTATTTTAATTGAGTAATATGAAACATTTTTGAAAGAAAAACTTTGACAATTGTACAATGCCAAAAACCAGTTACCTTGGTTAAAGAACGGAAGTTTTTTGACCTATTGCCCTTAAGTATCCCCCAACCACCAGCAAGTCGGTATGCTGATTTTGTTGGAGAGGACATTCCAAATGAACCGTCAAAGTGTTAGTGTATTATTTAGCATTGATTCATATTATTATATTTTAATATTATTATATTCTTGTATATATTATATTTTCATATTATTATATTTTTATGTTTATATTATATTTTTATATATTATTAATGTTGAATTTTTGTTGTATTAAGTATGTGTACTTCTAATAAGAAGAACTTACTTAATTAATTGTAAAATTGTATAATATATTTTCACTGAATATAAAAGTTAATTTCACTGCATATGAGCTTCACTAAATATGAAAATTATATTTCACTGAATATGAAAATAATTTGAAAAGTATATTTTATTGAATATGAAAGTATATGAAAGTTCACAGTTCAATATATAGTATAATGGAAATGTGTTTATCAACAGAAATTTCCCAGACCTTTTTAATGAGCGTTTACTTTATGAAAAACATGTGAACATTTACTTTGAAAGACTTTTAGTAAACTTTGAACATTTATCTCGAGAAATTATCGTAGTTAACAGATTTTACAAACGTTTCATTCAATATTCCAAAAGACATTGGATATTTTTTCAAAAAGGACTAAAGGATTTTTAAAATTATATTTGTCTTAATTTGTGTCATAATTTATTAGTGTATTTAGAAATTATAGTGTTGTTGCAATAATTGTAAATTAGTTGTTTAAGTTTTATATAATCTATGTATGAGAATCATGAATAATGTTGGGGCATAGTCAAACCTAACGGCTATGTCCTTGATGCTTCTTCATGTTTTTTTTCATATAATAAAATCTCTGTTATTTCTCTATTCCTTTTCTGCCACCCTGGTCTCCCGACCTTTCTTTTGGAGGGGGATATGTAATATATAATAAAATACGATAGCTGTTTTAAAAACTAATTGGCGATCTAAAAATTAACATTCTAAATTTGGTGCTCTTCTCCTGAATTCATCTGTTCTCCCAAATTCGAGATTTTTCTACGTTACGTAACGCTGCTTGAAAAAAGCAACTAAAACTAATATTAATCAGTCATAGGTTATTTATAGAATAGCACCTACACTGGTATAAATAAATACCTCTGGCGAGCTAACTACGTTTTAATTCTGCGTCATTATTCTGCTAGCTTTCACCTTGTTAATACATCCTCGCTTCGCTTCTGTAAAATGGTGCGTCATTCTTTAAAAAAAAAAAAAAAAAAAAAAAAAAAAAAAAAAACAATATGTATAAGAAATTATCGTAATTGTATGATTAAAGAGTAGGTTATTTACGAGGAATTATTCTAGTGTGCCTGGAAATCTGGAAATAAAGATGGTAATTAGCTGAATTTAGTTCGGTATCAACTTCTTCCTCAAGCCCTACAACTCAGCCATCCCG
Source organism: Stegodyphus mimosarum (assembly GCA_000611955.2). Classification (NCBI taxonomy): domain Eukaryota; kingdom Metazoa; phylum Arthropoda; class Arachnida; order Araneae; family Eresidae; genus Stegodyphus; species Stegodyphus mimosarum. Next base: position 480,886 of record KK118620.1, read on the forward strand.
ACTATGCTTCGAAATTATGACATATATATTATTCTTATTTATGTGGTAAACAATTTTTAAAAGTTTGATAATCATTGCTATACAATATACAGTCAACTTTCGACTAACCGCGGAAAGGATTAAATGGGTTGCATATAAATCATGACTTGCATAAAAACGTTAAGCTAGTTTATTGGGTAGCAATGGAAAAATTACTGTCTCAAACGAATTGTTAATTTAATTTAATATAATCTGGAACGAACGAATACCACTTTTATAATTTAGAATGTTCTGCATTCTTATCTCCTTTGAAAATAACATTTTTAGCATTTGCTGCTGCCAGTATACTTATATTTTTAAAATGCACTTAATTAAAATGCATTTAATTTTATATTGGTATTGATCAATTAAGTTAATGAGATAAGAAAAGTTATATATATTTTTAATAATTCAAGGGTGTTAGACTTTGGGTACAACAATTATTATATTAATTAAAAATTAAATCAGTGTTGGTACTCACATTAATGAGATGGGTAAACCTACCATTTCTTGTATAGCTGTTTTATCTTTAGATATGTTGGGGGCGTTTAGAGTGGTTACGTACGAAGCCACTTTTGCTTCTAGCTCTCTTGTCGTTAAGTCACTGAAGTTCTGCTTTTCTTCCTCTCGCAGTAGTATAAAAAAATGCAAGCGTCCTTGAATAGGCACGATTAGAGTGCCAAATGAATTGCGTTCACAAATGTCAATTGAAATAATGATCAATATTTTAATCTTCCTAGGCTACCAAGTTTGCTTCTCAATACGGGTCAACATTTTACGCCATCAATATTGTAAAGTCTTTCTCATTATATATATATATATATGATATTTGCAGTCGAGAGTCCGGATGTTTTCGTAGCGAGTGGAAAGAAGTAAATAGACAGAATTTCACTTTAAGAACTCCACATCTTTATTCGATTAAAATGACAGCTCATTTTTCAATACACGAAGATCACATATTCGATAATAATTTAAATAGTAATACTAGTAAATTTAGAACTCTACGTCATAAATATTTTTAACAAAGGAAAAACGAAGAGACAGAGCAAAGTATTTGCAAATCAGGACTGGCAGAAAGCAACCTGACGAAAAATGGCGCGTAGAGCGGTTACATAACAGGTGAGAGAGTTCTGGAAAGTATTGGTTTAGGGGAAAGATCTTGAAATTGCGGAAAGTTGATTAGAGGTTGATGTTCGCGTAGAGCAAAGCCATCGTATTTTTTTTATATTTTACATATATATTCATTTGCTCCCCTTGAAAAGTCAACTCATTTCCGATTAATATCAATAATTGGTTCAGCATTTACTATTAATATAAAATTTTTACTTTTAATGAATTTTTTAGTTTTAATAGAAAAGTCTTAATTGTTTTTTACTTTATTACAGTGCACAGTTTTTCTTAACATTCATAGTTTCTTTTCTTAGAAGATAATCCAAAAACTACTTTAATAAATACATCCATGTATATGTATAACAAATATATTTTTCGAAAACAATATTTCAAAATTTTCAATTCAAAGATTGATAGCTAGCCTTTCGAACAGGAAAAATCGTGACCAAAAGTAGTGGGATACAACTTAGATTGCAAACAATATAATGAAAGCATTTCATGACGCTATTTTGCATCAAAGCATAGCAGACACAAAAAATGTCTAAAAAAACTATCTTTTTGAATTTTTTAATAACATTTTTCTTAGAATTTGCGTTATTTCCCAGTTTAATTATACCGGCTTCTTCAAGAAGGTATATGTAATTAGAAATTAGTAAATTTACTCTTAGCTTTCAACAGGAAAATATGAAGTTGTAAAATTATTTTGATACTAAGCAGTTATTTATGATTTTAACCTTTAATATAACTTTTCCAACCAGAATGCAAATCAGTTAGACAGCATTTAAGCTGAGGGTTTTAGATGATAAAACAGAGCGTATTCCTACCTTTGTCGGGTGTTACATTACTTCATGCCAGCTGTGATAAATTCTCAATTATTCGGCTTTGCTTTATTTTTGCCGACAATTGAATATAATACTTCGGTTAGAAGTTCTGAGTCAGATTTAAATTTAATTGTGCAGTCTTTGACTACTATTCTGCATTTTAAATGGGACTTTGACTGTTGCTTTAGTTGCATCGTCACTTGTTGATTTTGTTGGCACAAGAACGTGCATTTATGAGCAAAGTTTACGTTTAAATAAAAAGGTTTATTTTAAACCTTTCCAAGTCTATGTAGTTACATTAAGACACAGCGAAAATTTGTTTCACATTGTTAGGGTTTTGGACTATTTAACTATTGCCAGATAAAGTAAAATGTTTAAGTGTAGAGTCACTAAGTTATTTGGAAACTGGAGACATGAAAAATGAGCAATGCCCTCGCCGGGACTCGAACCTCGGACCTCTCGAAAACTCGCCGAATGTGCTGACCATTGCACCACGAAAGCATGCTAAGAAGGCGAAAGAAATACGTTATAGAAGTAGTTCATTTATGATGTAAGACAGAAGACTTCGATATTTTATGAGATACTGCAAATTTTGAGTATTTCAAGGATTCACTATTAATTTTAACTCACGGAAGCTTCTGTAAGAAAACAATCTTTGTTGTATTTGTGGGATAGCATTTCCTGATGTTATCTGAGGCATAAGATAGTCCATATAAAGGACTGCACGCAGGAATTCAGCAGCACTTTTCATCATATCTATATAATTTTGTTCCTTGGAGAGGAAGGGGATAAAGCTTTCATCTTTTTTTCAATTCAGCTCATTGCAGAATATTTCAGATAGTATTTTTTAAATTAGCTGCGGATTTAACTTGAATTTTAATCAGATTGTCCTGATTCTATAACACTGCCTTATACCTTAGTCAATAATCAATGACTGAACATGCTGCACTGGATTTTGCATTTTAAAAGTTTTACAGGCAAGGAAATAACTCATAAGCAACTTTGAATGCATTTAGAAAGGCCATAATTTTAAATAAAAGTACAAAAAAACACATTGAACTGTCTGATATAATGATGACTAAACTGTATTTTTCTCCCAAAATTAAAAAAATATATATATATTTCCAAAAATATTCACAAGTTTGCACCTGATGCAAAGGCAGACAATTTTCCTACCCTTGGTTTTTAGCAACACTTTCTCTATTTGTTAATAGCAAAAGAAAAATACTATTCTTCCAAATAATAGTATTTTTTTGTTTACGAGCAAAAACTGTTTTCACCTGAAATACATAATTTTTGCCAAAATACTGTATACTACTCGAAGCGGCGTGGCATGAAAAGCTCCTTTTCAATAAACTTTTCCTAAAAAACGCCCTTCTTGTACCTTCTTCCCTTCTCATGCTAGACCTAGAGACGTTGGCGAGCTGTATTTTGTCTGGGTACAGCTCGTGAAATTTTATTTTATGTTGGTTGAAAAACGGACTAGAATGCGCCGAGTGCTCCCTGCTGGGCCAGCCTCAATTACCGGGTCCCGAGATGGAGCTTTCTGTCAAAAAGATCAGCTCGCCCAGTTGCTGCCCATTTTGCGCCATACGTCTCCAACGGCAGGGGATGGGAGAATAAAGAGAAAAGATTTCCGAACTATTGGTTGCGTAGCGTTATTCTATAGGGTTGCATTAACATTTGAGTAGATTTCCAAACGGGTTGTGCCTTAAAAAAAAATATTGGTATCCCAAACCCAAGGATATACTAAACTACAAACCTTTCTATTGGGATTAAAATTGGATTTTAAACGGATAAAGATCTCCACTCTCCATTTTTCTTAATTTATCTCAAATCTACATAGTTTGAAGAATAGGTAGCAGTAAATTATTGTTTATACAAATAGATACATGAAAATACTTTACATCTTATTGCTTTATTATTATTATTAGGGGGTAACCCGCCAGATGAGTGCATTTATAAGCTAAAGCAAAATTTATAAGTTCTACATACACCTGAAAAGAAAATCCATAAAAACATTTCAGTATGAATGATGTTCATTCGTTCCAAGCAACAAGCAATTCGTAAATAACTTTTTTTCCATTCCTCACAGATTCAACAATAAACACTTTTTCTGCAATTTTGAAACTGCTAAATATTCTAACTAGGCAAGGTAATTTCAGTTCATATTTGAAGTGATTTGGGCTCTCTCGTGTGAGCTTGTGTTTCGGGGAAGAAAAAAATATCGAATATTTGTATATATACTCAATGTAAAAGAAAGATATTTAACACAAAACTCTGAAACCATTTTTATGCGTTTGATTTAATAAGTAAAAGGAAATTATAAAGCCGAATTGTATACATAATGTGCAAAATAGCAAATATATACGCAAAAAAAGCGTATATTTATGAAGTTGAGAAGCATACTATGTACATCCATATGTTCATTTATTTATTTAATTACCATGTTATGGTTGAAAAATTACTCTTTCAATATTAAGCGAATTACTCGAGATCGCGTTATTTCCATGCAGTTTCAGATAACACCTTCGTTAATGTGTGACAATGCAATGCATCGAACAGCATTGTGATAAAAATAAGTATGCAGTGCTTTTTGCGTTATGAATGGCCGCTATTTTTAGAAGTGAAATATAAGCAAAAATAAGTTAATTACACAGTATTATTTCTGACATGATTGTATTTCTTTAGATTTTTTTAAATTAACATAACGACTAGTTTTGTTTGTTTACCTTTTACGATTTTTTTTTTTTTTAGTTTCCGGGAGCGAACACACTTTTTATGCACTGTTTACATACATTGTGTGCATTTGTGAGCATCTATTCTTCTCAAAGTTACATATGTTACCGTTTATCTTCAGTTTCCGTATGCTTATTAACTGAAGCAGTTAAGGAAGCCCAAAATGAGTAAATTAATATTTTCTGTATCATGAAAGCAAGCGGTCTCAAACTCGAATCGCATGTGGGCTGAATGCTTGATCTATAAACAGCTGGGAAGCTAGATTTGTTTTTTTTAACAACACAACTTTTTCATCAAAATAAAAAATATTTTGAACAAATTTTAAATTTCGCTTATTAAATTTTATCGAAATACGTAAAGTACATATAAATAATAATAATATCATCACAAAAGAAATAAATTCAAACTTATATTTATTTTATAACCATCCAAACGGTATAGAGCAGCTGACTGCAATACCAAAAGGCCCGGATTCGAATTCCGGAGAAGACATGGTTGTAATTGTCCCTTCATAGGAGGCAAAGGGTAGCTCCCTTCTTAAGTGCCTCCATAATAAAGTGACCACAGTTTCTGGTCTTAGTAATGGCCAACGTCTGTGGACGGCTTTAGCCCGCCACTGGAAAATTAAATAATAAATAAATAATATTTTATTTTCTATCTGAAATCGAAAGTTTGGTACCTGCACAACGTTTCTGATGGTTACACTTTGTAATTCAAATTTACAGCTAAACATTAACATTTCAGAAAAGCATTTATTTGGAATAATTCTAGCGTGTTTAAATAATCATTAAATAACTTACTTTAGTTTAAACTAAAATTAAACAAATTATGGAAAATTTCAAAATTTACATAAATCCAAGCTATCAACAATGACCAAATTATGGCATGAAGAAAATCATCTATTAAATTTTTTTATGACGCATAAATGAAAATACATTTGTTTGCGTGTAAATAATTGGGCCTGCCAGTGGCCGAGCGGTATAGTCGCTGAACACTGGTAGTTCTGTTCGAGATTCGAATCCCGAGAACGGACAGGCTGCAGGGGCGCCTTCGTGGCTTTCCCTGTGTATACGAAACTAATTTCCCTTAAAAAATCCTCCACGAAGGCATCCTTCCCATTAGACTGGCAGCCCTCGAGTGTTTTTCCGTAACCGAATAAACCGAAACAACCATGTTAATAATGATAAAATCCCTTATTTCTTTCAACAGCTTGACAACTGATGGCATTTCGATTCTGTTAAATTTGTAGTTTTGGAGAGAAGTCAGTGGAAATTATCTTCACGGCGGAGTATAAATTTTTATCCGCCAATCGCGTTCTTTTCTTACTAAATGTCTCAACTGTGCAAAAAAAAAAAAAAAAAAAAAAAAAAAACCCTCCCCTTTGGACGTAATTTAAAATCTGAAATCTTTCAGATTTTTTTTTCCCCTC
>KK118620.1:487043-498896 GCA_000611955.2 Stegodyphus mimosarum
ACGAGAACGAGAAGTTTATAAGATCCGTATCTCCAAATCTTTGAATAAGACTTATGTCGCACTGTAAATTAATTAGTTCCATTTATAGATTTTCTACACATTTAAAGTGCATTTACGGGCCGCATAAAATTGTTACGGGGGGGCCGTCAGTTTGACATCACTGCCGGAAGCTGCTCATAAGCACGAAATATTAGTCATATATATTCCTACCGGCATCTCAGTTTAACGGCGTCACACACCGCGCGAGACGCTAACCCTAATCGAATAAAATTGAAAGTTACAAATTAAATTCTGCCAATAATTTAGATGAATTATCTTAAATAATGATTAAATATTAAGCATTTTCTCTTAAATTTAATTTAGAATGTTAAAAATGAGAGAAGGTGAGAACAAAAGCTGCTGAGCTGGTGCATAATTTCTAAGGTAAATGCCAATCACCCAATGCCAGTAAGTAATAATATATTTACACAAAAGATATAATCGTAAAAATACAAATAGAAATATTATATTAACGTAAATGTGTAATACACTCAGAAACAACGCATAATACATTACATTTCCGTCACAATGTTGGGGTTTAAAACTGTCATTGGTGTTGGCCATACTAGTGTAATTATAGCTGCAGATTTTGGTTTCAGAGTTTGAGATGTTTTCTGGCCAAGTGGTAATAGAAAGTGCGGACTTGTACAATATTCAGATCCTCATGGAAAACATTGAAATATCTACATATTCAGATTCACTACCTTTCGAAACAAAATTAAGTTCTTGAATATAGATGAACTGCCAAATCTGTCAACCCATACAGCATACCCTCAGATCTCGAATTTTACAGCACACGCGTGTTTCACCACTGCACAAACATTCCCCCGCCGTCTCTTTTCGATGGGCTTTTCTTTGTGTCGCGAGTCCTTTAAAGTTCAAATTGTGGGAGCCCCCCTCACCGTAAAAGCCTTCGCACCTCTTTGTTAAGTGTACAATAAGTACACGCATCTATTCATAGAGTATAGAGAAGTACAATAACATAAGGGGAAAAAACACAAAATGCTCACCCCACTGTCGTTCCCCTCACTATAACATGTTTGACATTATGTTGAACTTAGTATTTTTCGTTTTTCAATCCCAAGAAAACAGAAGCGGTAAGTTATCGCTAAAAGGAGGACATGGGAAATAAATCTGAAAGCTTTAAACTCGGCAGTTATTTATCTGTCTGAATAATCGCCTACTAAAAATTATCATAAATAAATTACATATTACTGAAAATTAAAATAATTAGCACTTAATTTTTATTAACAATATAATTTTTGAAATAAAACATTGACGTAAGCAACTTCAGAACTTATATTTTTAGAATAGTCTGTAGGGTTTCCCTTAGTTCGATTAACAAATTATTTTAAGTTTGATACCTTTCCTGAACCTCTCATTTTCATCTCGCATTTCCTCGCCAGGATGCAAATTTCAAGTTAAATGAAGTGAGAGTATTTAAACGGATGAATCTTATATTTTATTCATAGCGTGTTTTCGCTAGCCAGTGCACGTTACGAGTCTGCTCTTGTTGTTACGCGGAGTTGCATATAAGCCATTTTGGCCATTTAAATAATTACCAGGCCTGGTAAGTTGTTGAGTCAACTTAGTTGCCTAAACTTAAAGTGCTAGTCCAGCACTACTCTTTAGCCTTGAATATATTGTGAAAGAGGTAGTTAGCGTAAAAGCATAACAAGTAAAAAGTAGTCCTGGGAAAACTATAGATAACTACTCCAGTATCATTTCTTTAAAAAAAAAAAAAAAAAACTTCATTCCGATAAGAATACAAAGCAATATTAATATTTCAAAATCCTAATTAGATATCTTCCTTTCTACTTCGCTGTAACTTGAATTTCGCCTGTTCTTATTGCTGTCGCTGCTACTCCTTATGCTTCAAATCATCCGTAAATAATTAGAGAAGGTGAATGTGCTGCTGGTTCGGATAAGTAGTAACAGGCTGAATGTCAATTCGTGTTTGCTTTGCTGTGACGGGTTGGTTCTTGTATTAAACTGACATAAGGTACAACAATTAAGTGGGATAGGCTCGGCGTGACTTTCACAGATTGTTTTCGACGGTTGGTCTTTACTTAATAGGCCGGAAACAAACACTAGGGAGCGAATCCATTTTAAAATTTATAGAAGTTTGTTCTTCGAAAACACATTGATGAAGAGGAAAACTGTGCGGATATTTCTTAAATTTTCAGATCCTGGCGCTAAAAGGCTACCGGGAGAATGAGCCAAGAAATACGATAATAATTCTTCAATAAACATATTTATTTATTCATTTGCAAATGCCCAGATTTTAAAATTAAGCCTTCTTGCCTTCTTTTATACAGGGGTTACAGAATTAATACCAGTAAAACAGTATTTATTTGATTCATTCTTAGGACATTTTTTTCCTTCCTTTTTCAAAATTATGAATTTATGTAGAATTAAGCTGAATAATAATCGTTAAAATGCATTTTTAGTATGAGGCGAAATTCAAACTTTCTTGGTGCTCATTTCAATTGTGCTCATTGAAAAGATTCAACTGCTTTCGAAAGAAAAACAAGCAATTTCCTTACTGCAGAAGAAAACCTTTGCTGTTGAAAATGAATATTTGTCTTTCAAAATGCAGCTAGACTTTTCGACTGCAATTAATGTGCTAAAGTAGGTTTTCCCAATTATAAATACTCAAGCCGACAAGAAATCTTTAAAATTATTGTATAGTATTTAATTCTCAAAAATCGCTCGCATGACCAATGAACTTATTCAGACGACCTTAACCTGTGTAGATGAAATTCCTCTCACAGAAAGCTAAAGGCGCCATCCTCATGATAGAGAAGGAGAAAATTTGCATATTTTAAGAAATTTCAGGGCCTCTTCCGGTTGCGCTCTTATAGTGTGATTAGCAAACTCAGCTGACAACTGAAAATTATTGTTGTTGTTTCAAATGGTCCGGCATTTGCATCCTAATGCATTCGCCGGGAATGGTCAATACCGATCGTTAACTAAAGCTGTGTGCCTACGCTGGTTTTAAAGTCATAAGATCTTTAAGCCGAGCTCTGTTGCTAAGCAACCAGACTTTGCTACGTCACAAAAACTAGTTTAAGGATTCTGCCTAAAGATCCATCAATCACAAGAAGCAAACATCGCCCGACGGTTTCGTTGAGTCAGCTACACATTCAGGCTCGCGCAAATTTTCCTTCCATGATTGGCTACGGCTTGAACAATGTTAAACAGCTGTGAATCGACTTAACGGCTTTTATGCTCTAAACCACAAAGCATTCTGACGGCAAAACCGTCGTCTGAACGAAGTTTTAGCCGTCGTCATCTCATCTCCGAGGGTGTTGGACAATGTGCATAAGGGACGACTGAATTACAGTCATGAGAAAAAGGCAAAGTTCCTTCTAGTTTTGTGGGATAACACCCCAGCAGAGGATGGATCCAACAGCCTTTCCTTCTTCTCACTCTGCCACTAAACACCTCGAAAATCTTTTAGGCTGGCTTACATTTTAAGTGCTCCCTTGCTGGGCAGATACTAACAAATGTCCAAACCTTCTCCGGTATTCGACCTGGATCCAAAGGTACAGATGCCAGTATCATTAAGCACTATATCAGTTAAGGTTCTCAAATGAAAAATACATGGTTTGATTGCTGAGAAGAGAACCCCCCCCCCGCTGTATAAAAACTTGATGATGGCTTTTATAATAGTTTTTTGTTTTATTTTGAAAGCATGACATTCGATTAGATAATGTAGAAAAAAATCTAGTTTTCCAAAATACCTATCTAAAGTATGAAGGGGGATTAAACTGATAAAAAAAACTGGAAATATTTTAAAAATATAATTTGATGTTGAAGACTGCTGAATGGCTGCATACATAGTGGCATCCTGATGGAATCCACTTAAGAGAAAGGCCAAAAAAGATGAATGAGTGAAATGAATGGTGAATGAATAAGCGCATAAACCACAATAGAATAAATACGCGCTTTTAAGTTCACTATATTTATTTACCATAGCCACACTTCGGCGCTAGGTTTACTTAACAGCAATATATCTCATTCTTTTTATAACTCAGAGTGAGCAAAAATTATAGCATCTGAAGAATTACTACAAGTTCTATTCAGACACTATAATAAATCTAAAATGATGTATAAAAGAAATTAAGCAAATAAAAAAAGAAACAGTTTTTCACAGACGATTACCTAATGTGCATACGTTACTAATTAATTCAGTTCTCACTTCGCGGTAAGGCGATTATTCAAATTCAAAATAATTTTATTAAAAATTGAAAGATATAGAAAAAAATAAAACACCATGTACATTTAAAACAATTAAAAAAAACAATTTTTAGAATTAAAATGACAATTTTAATTCCCAAAACCAGCTAATAACTCAAATGATAATTCCAGAATGAATCAAGCATAATTTAATTCGCGACAATAAAAGAAGACGTTACTTTGTTGCTGCGAAGCTTAGTTTCTCTAGATTGGCAACAAATCCACTATTCTGCTAAGCTTCAAATGTAAACAAATATGGCCGCTATCATAACCAAAAATTAGGCTTAGCCGCACTTAAAAAACTTTTAAATTGTTGATAATTCCACAATTATTGCCTGCAGGTTAACTAAGGGCATAAAAATCCTGACCGAAAGATAAGAACAACATAATTCAATCATTTTTAAAGCAAAAAATGGACAATTTACAAACTTATAAGAATAAAGAAACTGAGGTCACTGAGCCGAGTAACAAAGTGGATATATATATATATATATATATACATATATATTTATACACTTTTGGTGAGGCCGTTTGCAACTAAAATGCGAGGTTCAGATCTGCATGTTATAGCAGCCTTGTATACAAAATTTCAACGTTCCTAGGCTACTCGTTTTTAAGTTATGCGAGATATATACAGACATACATACGTACGTACGTACTCACAGACGCTATGAAAAAATCTCTTCAGAATCCATTTTAAATCAGTTTTATAATTATTTGTGGGGGGGGAGAGTTCTGTTAAATTGCATTCGATAGTGATCAAAATAGATATTTTTGTTGATATATGGTACACGAAATTTTTCGCGATTACAATACTTACTTTTTACTTTGTACAAGGAAGTAAAAAGACGAAAGGGAAAAAAATGTATGTAGTGTGGATGCACTCAGTTAATCACCTGCTTATGTTTACAGAGTGTTAAGCTTTTATTTATACATTTATTTACTTATTCTTTTCATTGGCCATGCTATTTATAGTTTAAGATGTAAACTGATGAAGAAATCCGGATTTGTTCGGATATCTTCACCTGTAAAAATAGTTATTGGCTGGAGTGGTAAAAGAGGTTCAAATTTATGGCAAATTTTATTGCTCTTCTGACGTGTTTAGTCAGAAAGTTTATATGAACTGTTAAGATACAAAAATACTAACTCAGTATTTTGAAACATTAGAAAATATCCAACTGTTTAATTTAATTATTCTTTGTTTTGAAGCTGAGAATGTCGACAATTTATAAAGCAATTTAAAACAGAACATTAAGTTTTAAGACTTTTATTTTGGAAAACAGGTAAGATTATACTTTTGCATATTAAAAACTGCGAATTTTAAAAACCCAGTTATACAATCGATAGGCTATTATAAGCCTCATTATTAAGATCTCGTTTTATGATTTACATTATGCGAGCAATTTTGATGTTAGTTTTAAGATTTTATGAAATGAATGAGCTTTAAGGCATTACTTCCTAATTATTGTTTACTTGGATAGTCTAGTTATGATTTATTTTTGTTACTTTAGTTAGTATTTTCAGCGTTAGCAGTGACATCTGCTTGTTGGCAGAATCCCACGTGTTCGCTTATTCGATCCGTTAGAGTTGGTTTGGTTTATTTGATTATGACAAAGCTTGCGAAGGCTATCTACCTAAGGGAAGGGATGTTTTCGAGGAGGACTTCCTCGAAACTGGAAAACTGGCTCGTATACCCCTTACATATGGGGAAAACCACGAAAAACAGGTAGCCAGCCCGTTAGCCTAGAATCGAATCCAGGTCGGAACTACCAATGTTCAACGACTTTTTCTGCTCGGCCGAAGGTGGGCCTCGATCCGTTAGAGAATCGAGGACTTACTAGTTATGTTCTAAGTTAAAACATATTTTACCTCCAGATTAGGAGAAGCAATATTTGTAAGAGATTTTGTTTTAACATTTTGTTTTCTGTAATGGCTGCAGTTAATTTCTATGAAAATTAATTGTATTAGCAATAATAGTAATTGCACCAGTAGAACTGATTCTTGTGGATGACTCTAAACTACGTTGTAATTGCTTTATTTAAATGATACCGAGTTTTTGAAGTTGATATGGGTCATAATTCAGAAGACGTGATTTGAAAAATCTATGAATGTTGGTTAGCTTCGATTTCGACTAGTTGACTGTGTTTTGGATGATTTTGATTTTACCCATCATATGAGGAAATACTGAACTACTTATTACGAAAACAATTGCATTCTAGTTCTAATGTGCAGAAATCAACTTTCTAGAAGGGCATTTGTTTCATTTTCATGATAACAGAGCCAATGTTTAATTTAAGTCACAGGGGGCGTTCAGACGAGAGTTTTATGGTCACAATTAACATAAGCCTAACATTTGTTGGTAGACAACAGACTGACATCCGCGAAGACTCCAGATAACAATAGAGTATCGACTGAATGTAGTTTCATTCCATAAGAACCATTACAGAATGAAGATAATATGGCAATATTAAATGCTAAGGATCTTGCTCTTGTATTCCCAAAGATGAAACAGCCGATTATGAAATTAGTTCCAAATTCTGTGTTCAATTTGGGTAATTCTTCGAATGTAAAATGCAATACTGACCCTGTCAACTTATGAAGTTACAAACCTGAACCTATGAACTAAAACATATGAACTAGAACTAGAACTATAAACTAAAATTGTGCACTAAGAACTAGAACAATGAACTTATACCAACAAACTAATACCAATAAACTTATTTAGGTACTTATCAAAATTTGAAGTTAATATATTATACAAAGGCAATGTCCATTCAATCTAAATTTATACTATTATGTAAATATGTCTAAATTATTCGTACAACTGTTATGTATATTCTTATGTATGCTACATTCTTATGTACACTTTATGTAGATTACCAAATTTCAATAAATGCCGCACGGCCCAGTGGGGGGTGGGGGTGGATAGCTCTAAATAGAAGTGCAAAGGGACAATACCTATTTTACTTATAGGAATCATTGAGTGTCCCTTTCATTTCAACCAACCAACCAGGCATTGCTATGTCATGGAAACTGAGAAAAAGGTTTTGCGTAAATGTATTAACTGTTTAAATTTATGTCACCTGATATGTGAACCAACAATCAAAGCGAAGCTAACGCATCCGGTAAATTAGCGTTTTGTTAAAGTCTTAAATGAATAAAAAGGCACTGATCGTGCAACAGATGGACCTTCGCTACTTGCGAGTATTTAAATTAACATAATATAACTTCCAAGTTTAGATAACATGGTCTGAGGCTACACACACAGTATACTACTTAAACTCGCTCAAATAATTGACGGCGCTTATTTAAACGTCGGCTAGCAAGATGCTAAAGCTGGAATAACTTTGGCAAAGCAAAGCGACAGTACGTAACTGCAATGCAAGGCTGCTAGAAGCTCTGACTCTAAAACATTCAAACCCTTGGCTAAATAAACAGCAACTTATTTGCATTCTGGTGAGGACTAAGGAAAGAAATTAAAGTTCAAATCATAATAGCTGGTTAATTAACATAAAACCCTACAGATTCTAGGAATTATTTTTCATGAAATAAAGTAATAATTAACATACAAAAACAATCATCAATATTAAATGATATGTGAATAGCATCTGCGAGTGAAAAGAAAAACGGAACACTTTGGCCCAAAAATTCGCATTTAGATCAGGCGATTTGGTTTATTTCATGATAGGAAAGTACACCAGGGCTACCTGCTCAAAGAAAGAGGACTTCGTGGAGAACTTTCTAAACGAAATTGGCTCGTTATAAACGTTACACTTCGGGAAAGGCAAGAACACGCCGTTCGCCGGAGTCGAACCCCGAAACGAACTACCAGTGTTCAGCGTCTTTGCCGCTCGGCCGCTAGTGGACTTTAGACAAAACATTCAAGTTATATTGGTCACATTAAATAGAATAGAAAGAAGTGTAATTTTAAATTCAAAAACACGTTAAATTCATTCATTAACTTTACTGCTAAGTTGATTTTTTATGTAAAACTTATGCTAAATTTTAAAAGAGAAATGTTTATTATGATATAAATTACAGACAATGATTACATTAAAAGGAATGAAATGCTGTTAAGAAATATTTGCAATGCCTCTTTGCTTACATACTGTTCTCTTCATTTGTTCCTTTACTTGTCTTCATCTCTCATTCTTTTTAGCAAATTTTAATTTTAACATTACATACAATTTTCATTATTACGTTATGTACTGCATTTAATTTATTTCATGTTTCCTTATTCTTCATTGCTTGTATTACAGCTCCTTCATTTTCTGTTTTAAAAAAATTTTGGCAAGACTGTACTGTAATATGTGCATCTTATTATAAAAGACTTTATAAAAGATTAAGTTCTGTTTACATATTGAATATACCACATTATTATAAACGATTAACTTTTTATTGCTACTGTTAACCGCAATTATCGAATTGATATTGTAATGTAGTTCCTTCATTCAAAATTATTAAACTTTTGTACCTGCAGCATTTTAATGTTTATCAATAATTTTAAAATGCTCTGATTATTTTTTAAATACTTTTCCTGTTTCTCTCATTTAGATGTTAAAATAAATTCCTCTTGTCTATATTATAAAAAAAAAAGAGGGAGAGGTTTTAAAAAAATAATTTCCCTTATGTGTTTTACAAAAAAAGGAAAGGAGAAAAGGAATAATCTAAAAAAGAAAAAACTTTTGCTTTAAGAGAGTAAAAAACCTGAATTAAAAAAATATTTAAAAAATTGCCTTCTGCAAAGATATTACCTGAAAAAAGGGATGGAAGAAAAGATGAATCTCGAATTTTCAGACGTAATAGTCCAAGTCCATTTGGTTATTAGTACTTAGGTAATTGGAAAGTTATGTGGCTCACTATAGCAAAGCTATAGCGGAAGGGAATGGAGGTTCTCATGTTACAATCCTACAACATAAGGAAAAACAGAAAAACGGGAAGTATAATAAATTGCAAAAAATTTTTTCCACGGTACAGGAATCTATTGCACTATAGTACGCATTTCTTTTTCATTGGAGCAGAAGTTTCTACCATCTTTTCAGAATTACAAAAAAATTGATATTTTATTAATGTAGCTATAATAATTTAGATTAAAAACAGGTTTGTAAATTTTCTATCATATTTTCAATTAGGAAACTGTAATTGTAATCGAAGTTATACAGCATACTTCACATATATTTGAATTCATGCAAATTAATAAAATTTACACCGAAAATTGAACTGATGAAGACTAATTCTATACTTCGTTAATTGCAGCTTATGAAACATTAAAAGAAAGTGTTCACGTGAGCCCCAAAACATATATATATATACTTGAAAAATGTAATTGAGAGAAAGTGTAAAAAATGGGAATATTAAGTTTTTAGTGACAGTTATAGTAATTAATTTTTTAAAACATTTTTCTTCCTTTCCAAGCAAAATGTCATATTGTTCAAGTGATCTCAAACTGGTTCCGGTTTATTTAATTATGGCAACACGAGGGCTATCTGCCTAAGGGGAGGGATACCTTCGTAAAGGACTCCGTGAAACTGATTCATATAATACACATGGGGAAAATCACGAAAACGCCCATGCAGCAAATCCGTTCGGCCGGATTTGAAACCCCAACAGAGCTAGCTAGCTACCTGTGCTCAGCGACTTTACCGCTTGGCCACTGATGGCCAGTCTCAAACTGGAAGCAGATTTACACGACCCACGAATACGTTTCCCATAAATCGATTGGCATTATTATGCCATTAATTATTATAACAAAAATTGAAGAAAATATGTAAGGCTTTAATAATTTGGATTTCAATTTTATATTATTTTTATTACTATTTAAAATGAAAATGAGTAACGTCCCAGAAAATCTACAGATGGAACTATAACTTACGTTGTGATATAAATCTTATTCAAAGATTTGAAGATACAGATTTGATCAACTTTTATTCGTACTTGTCAAAAGATAAATAACCTCAGTTACAAGCTTTTGCAGTAAGAATAATCGTTTTATTTGGGAGTGTACTACGTGAACATATTTTTCTCCTTTCCCCCCCCCCGTAGTTGAAAACTGACAAGTTTAAAAAAATAGGAAACAGAGTGACAGGCGAGTATCTGGAATTCCTAATTAAGATATTCCAAGTAATTTTCCCCCAAGATTATAAATTTATCAACATCGAAATGCCATCAGGTGTTCAAGTTGAAATTTATAGTTAATAATAAAGTAGTTTATAATTATTTACATCCAAATATATGTACCTTTTTTGTATGTGCTTAAGAAAACCTTAATAAGTAAAAGAAACATAATAGAGGTTATTATTATTTATACTCAAAGTTCAGTCCCATTTAGAAATAGTTCGTTCTGTTAAATAACTTTTTTTAGTGGTTAATTCAATATATTAGAATTTTTTTAAGCAAATGTCAAAATTTATTTCTGAAATTTCAAAATTTAATAATTAGCTAAGTTTGAACTTAGTTTATTCAAACAGTTAGAACTCCAACTGTTTGAATTAAAGGTATAACCAGCAGAAGTGCTTTGCCGATACCAACTTTTAGATTTCAGGCAGAAAATAAAGATGTAAATTTGATTTTTTTCTTTGTATGATTGTTATCACTGTTAATATATGTTTTGTTGAATGTTTAATAAATAAAACTTTAAATTTAATTTAAAATCCTTTTCAATCCTTCCGGCTAGCAAGCAATTTAAGTTTGAGATCACTGGCATAGTTTACTTGCATGTAATAAAAATTTGGACACATTCAAATTTAGCATTTTCACTCAAATATCGTTTAATGTCTACATTGGATATCTAAAATGCATTGTACAACTAACTATGGAACAATCACATAAATTTCAGATTATCATAATTTTGGCCATATGACATTTATTATAAACTAAGTGAAGAACTTAAAAAAAATTATATGGACTTATGAGAAAATAAATCAAAGGTATAGTATTTTTCATAGCAGACGAAGTCAAAAAAGATCTATCACTCAAGACCACGTGATATAATCTCAATAAAATCTAAGCAGAACGTATAGAAATACCGCTAAAGACTGCTGCATATGTTAAGCTTTCGAATGCATATTTCTGAAAGATATATTTAGCATCATATAAACGTTAAAACTGTTACGAATTTGGTATTTAGTTAGATATTGTTACGAATTTCACATTTATTTGGAATTGTAATTAGATTTGCTTCATGTTGCCTTAGCAACGCAGACGATTTTTGAAGAGAAAGCTACGCCAAAAAAAAATAGCAATAAAAATAAAAGAGCGCGTGCATTTAATGCTTAATAAATAAATATCTCGTAATTACTGTTGCCATCCAGAAAAATCTAGAAACATCGTGATTGTTCTACTGATAATTAAAAAGCTTATAAAAGCCGAGGTGAAACACCTCATCTCAGTTAGTTAGTTAGTGAGTTAGTTGTTGTTGTTGCTGTTATACTTGTAGCTGTAAAAAGCGAACTGCTGTTTGTTTACTTAATGCTGTATTGATTGTAGTGATTTCGCTGTGAGATAGAACTATTTTATCTGTTTTGAACTGAGTTTTTGCTAAACGTTTGAGATATTGTGATATTGTGCGAAGAT
>KK118620.1:505370-539611 GCA_000611955.2 Stegodyphus mimosarum
AAAAAAAGGTAGCACACGAAACGTTAAAAAAACACGCCTTTGGACGTAATTTAAAATCTGAAATCTTTCAGATTTTTTTTTATTTAGAATTGTAATTAAAATTCCTTTTTATTTTATTAGTAGAATTATAATTAAAATTGGTGTATTTCGCCGTGCAATGCAGCGTAAGACAAATTTTAAGAGAAAGCTACGCCGGTAAAGAAAAAAATACGGGAGCACGTGCATTTAACATTGAATAAATGGATATCTTGTAATTTTTGTTGAAACTGAATAAATGTAATTGACTACTGTGTTAACTGTAACTGTAGTTACATCTTCGTATTGCTTTGCAGAAATCTCGAGAAGCAGAAATTACCATAAATTTCTCGCGACCGATTGATAAAAAGCCAGAAAGAGAACATCTCAGCTTAAATAAAGTCATCTCAGCACAGTTCTTTAGTTAGCTGCTGTTGATTATTGCTTCAAATTCAGCATGGGATCGGATTAGCTTTATCTTTCAGAGTGCTGTGCGTTGCATTCTATTTAACGTTTTTAGTAGTTTGAAGTATAACTACTGATTATATACTCTGTGATATTAAGAACAATTGTACGAATATCTCTGGGGAAATTCAGGAGTTCGGACATATTTCTGTTGATAAAAACAAATTTTATTAATTTATTATCGCACTATTACGAACTCGTACGCACGCAACATTTTTTGGTGTCATCATTGAGGTTGAATACCAGTGACAAGAGTGATGGAAGAACAATTAAGGCAGTTGGTGGCAGCCATTACTGCGTTTAAAGAACAGATGAAGGCGTGCCAAGAAAAATGGAAGCTGGTCAAGCTTCTGTTAAAGAAGAGATGAAAGCCGTTCAAGAAAAGATGGAAGCTGGTCAAGTATCTGTTAAAGAAGTGATGAATAGTGTTAAAAACGAGATGAACGCAGGTCAAGAGGAAATGAAAAAAGAGATTACATGTATAATAGAAAACAAATTTGAGGCTATGGAAGGCAGAATTGACTCTGTTGAAAATAAAGTTGGACATAGTGAAGAAAGAGTTTCTTCCGTAAAAGAACAAATAGAAGAACTATTTTCTTCTTTCAAAGAAAAAATAGAAGGAAGAGTCTCTGCACTCCAACAATAAATTGATGACAGAATTCCTGCGTTCGCCAAAGAAGTTGATACCTCGAAGAAATTCGTAGTGATGTCAGGTAGCAATGTAGATGGTTTTAAATTTTTACTGATGACTCTCTGAAGCTATCCACATATGATGAGAAGACCTCTTGGCAAGTGTATAACACACAATTTCCTATAGGGGCGGTTGCGAATGGATGGGATTTTCAAGCTAAGGTGTGTCATCTCTGCGCTTTGGTTAGAAATGTTTAAAAGACCGCAACAGGCTTCAATTAAAATCCCGCCAACAGAAGCCCACGGAAGCACTCCAGAACTTGTAACGAATTTTGAAAGGCTGTCCCACCTCGTCTTTTTGGAGTGCGCGACAGAAGCAAAGGAAATTCTGTCCCTGCAATACATCATTGACGACATCCGGGATCCTGAAATATAGAAATCTCTACGAATGGTGGATGTTAAGGACTTAAAAAGCGCTCTAGTGTACGCTCTGAAACTCCAGACAGGTCAGCAGGCAACTCGTAATCAGAACTGCTCAAGTTCATGAGCCAGTGGATCAAGGGATGGCTTGTTTAAGTGATTTATCCAGACAAGTCAATACTTTGATACGGAATAGGACTGATAAGAAACTGACACTAAAGTGCTGGAGCTGAGGTGCTGAGGGCCCCGTACGAAGGACCTGTAGAACACCGCAGTGCATGGAAAATAAGACAAACGATTTAAACGGAAAACTCAGTGCTTTGGAACGGAATAGGAGTGACAAGAAACCATCCCTAAAGCGCTGAAACTGAGGTGGTGAAGGCCACGTACGGAGTAATTGCAGATTCCCTCAAGGCACGGAAAATAAGACCATTTCCCAGCAACGACTCAGGAAACAAATTAATGGCCATCTCGTGGAGCAGAATTTGGGCGATAATAGAAAACCCCATTTTCAAGCACTCAAGATTTCTGCAGTGAGTGGCAATAGTAATGGACTACTCATCGATGGACATATCGATGGAGTTCCTTGCAATATGACCATCAACACAAGGGCCAATGTTATCAGCATTCGGTAAGATTTCGCTAAACAATTTAAATATAAACTCATTGGACGCGTCTTACGTTACCCGCTAGACCGTCCGGCAAGAAGATCGACATCGACAGAAAAATAAACGTTAACATTACGTTTGGAAGTGCCGCCTACCATCATACGGTATATATGGCAGAGATTACAAATCCTTGCATACTCGGATTGTACAACAAACTGCTTTCAGATCTGAAATCTATAACTATCCATCATCAAAGGGATCCTCACCTGTAAACGCGGATGCCTTGTCTGGAAAACCCTGTTGAGAAAGCTGCTGATGTCATTACTATGGTCGAAGAGAAACACGAGCTGCTGAATTCACTCGCACGACAAATTACAACATCAAAATCGGCTGATCGAGACCCATGGAGTGACAAAGAAGTTGGGAAACATAAGCTGGAAGATTGCGACATTAAACCCATAATTCATTTAACGGCGTCTGCAAACAGGAACCTACCTTTCATAATTAACCTGGCGAACTATAATCCCACGACAAAACAATATTGGGCTCTCTGGGACTCACTCCATATTCGAAACAGCCTGTTGTACAGGAAATTTGAATCAGAAGATGGAAAGGCATTCCGATGGCAGCTGATATTTCCAAGATGCCGGATGTCGGACATCCTGACATCCTTAAAGAATTACACAGCAGCACTACAGAAAGCCACTTCGTAATAATGAAGACCTTGCAGAGAGTTAGAGAGCGCTTCTCCTGGAGTAACGCAAAGATACAAAAGTGTTGCCGATGTTGCAATGCCTGTGCAGGTCGGAAAGGACCGAAGAAACGCAGCTGAAGCAAGCTGCAACGTTACAACGCAGGAGCACTTTTTGCACGTATCGCCTTTGACATCCTGGGGCCTCTTCCGCGAACTGCCAATGGTAACAAATACATCCTCCTTGTCATTGATTGCTTCAACAAGTGGCCTGAAGCGTATCCTATTCGTGATCAAGAGGCTGTCAAGGTACCAGAGGTAATGATACAGTATTGAATTTCCAGGTTCGGACTGCCTGTTCCAGTTACATTCCGATCAGAGAAGAAATTTTGCATCGGTTATAATAAAAGATCTCTGAAAGCTACTTGTCATTGACAAAACCCAAACGACACCTTTATATTTCCAGTCAGACGGCATGGTGGAAAGTTTTAATCGAAGTACCCTTAATAACCTCTCCTTAGTGGTTTCCAGAAACCAACAGGACTGGGACAAGATGTTACCACTATTTTTATTGGCTTTTGCAGTGCTGTCCACGAGACTGCCGGCTATTTCCCATCCCAGATGCTCTTAGGTCGCGACTTTCGTCTTCTTTGCAATCTCTTGTTTGGTTACCCTCCGGATGCGCCTTCATCGCTTGAGGAGTACATTCAAGATCTCCAGGCCCGGTTTCAAGTAATGCATAATTCTGCACGAGAGTGAGTCAACCTGGCGACGGAAAAAATGAAGATCCGATACTACACGAGAGCTACAGGACATCGATTCAGCGAAGGAGACAAGGTGGGGTTGTGGAATCCGATTCGACGGAAAGGACTCTGTCCTAAACTAGAGACGCCTTGTGTAGGTCCTTACACAGTCCTAAAACAGGCTGAAAGACGTCGTAGTTCGGATCCATAAATCATCGAATTCTAAGCCTAAAGTCTTGCATTACGATAAGTTAGCTCTTTACTGTGGCCATAGTACGTAGTGTGTATAATGTAAATAGTATAAGACCATGGGCCTATTTGTTTCTATATTTGTAAATTTGTGCACGCATTTATATATTTAGTACATGATTTGTTTTAAGTGCTTATTGCAATTATTGTTCATGTTGTTTGTTATTGCATTAATGCCTGAGTTGTAAGTATGGCTTCCTATCCACGGATTGCACCGCCCGGGACATTCAGTCCTTGGAAAGGGGGCAGTGTTACGAATTTGGTACTTGGTTAGATATTTTTAGTAGAATTATAATTAAAATTGTTGTATTTCTCCGTGCAGTGCAGCGCGAGACAAATTTTAAGAGAAAGCTGCTCTCGAAAAGTAAAAATACAGGAGCACGTGCATTTAACATTGAATAAATGGATATTTCGGCAGTTTGTATTGAAATTGAATAAATCTAATTGACTTCCATGTTAGCTGTAACCGTAATTACATCCTGTTATGGCTTTCCAAAAATCTCGAGAAGCAGAAATTACTAGAAATTTCTAGCGACCGATTGAAAGCTTTAAAAAGCCAGAAAAACATCTCAGCTCAGTTGTTAAGTTAGCTGCTGTTGATTATTGTTACGAATTCAGCATGAAATCAGATCAGCTTTCTCTTTCAGTGTGCTGTGCGTTACGTTCTATTTGATGTTTTTAGTAGTTTGAAGTATAACTATTGACTGCACTGCGTGATATTGTGAACACTTGTAGGAATATTTCTGAGGAAAATTCAAGAGTCTGATATATTTCTGTTGATAAGAATAATTTTTTTAAACTTATTATCGGACTTCTGCATTCAGTCTATTTCTTAATCACGAAACAGTGCAAGAGCTTAAGTTTTAAGCTCCCGTTCATAAAAATACAAAAACACGAAATCACTACCATCTCTAAAATCGGATTTCCTCTTCAGATGAAAGCACTATGACCTAGTTTTACATGATACGGACAGATTGTTTTAAGAGAAAAGTTTATCTTTTTGTATGATAAGAAACAAATTACTAACTGGGATTTTCTTCATAATGGGTTGGTAAACAAAAATTAAAGATCGACATACTAAAAGGTGGCCTGTGGCCAAAATTATCACAACCTGACAGTGCATTTTATTTGATTCATTTCTTAAATCGAAATTATGCATTTACAACCAATCGGTTAAAAGTTATTTGGTCCTGCGATTTTTTTTAAACAGTTTACATAGATCAACATAGTAATATAGTAGCATGCCGATAAGTACCTGCTCATTCGAGCGAAGTTGTGCGAGCTAGTTGTACAAGAGATTTATAAGCAATTGGATAGTCCAATCTAATGGCTCAAATAATTCAAAATAAAATCTGTGTTCCCCTTGATTTCTTATTTAGGCGGGAAGGGGGTTACGTTAAATGCAAGGTATATACAGAAGTGTGATAAAGGTTGCGATACTCAAATTACGAATAAACAAAGCCCCTGAGATTGTTTTGTCGTCACTGTTGATAATTATATACACTATTTTTGACTTGTTTCACACAAAAAATACTTATTAGTGTTTAGTAATGTGCTTTAAAAGCATTGGTATTTTTTTAAACCGCTGTAATGGCATCAGTAAAATATGTTACTATTCCTTATACACGGTGTTTATAAATGAATGGTGCTAGTCTAAAAATTAATAATAAATGGATGTATTATCTTAGCTGAGTCAAACTGCATCGTAAACATTGGGAATTGTCCAAGTTTCTCAATTGGTACCGGCTGTTTGATCATGTGCTAACTTCTGGCTTCTTTTGGTGCTGGTTCGTCCTTTGCTGTCCACTGTTTTGATTGCTGCTTGGTCTATGGAATATAGTGATGGATCCATGTCTCATCCACAGTAACAAAACTTTGCAAAAAGTCAGTTGGGCTTGAGATTGTTCTTATATCGTCATGCGCTGCAGTCTTTGATTCAAGGTCAGCAAACGGGGCAGCCATCTTGCTGACAACTTTCGTATACCCAAAATGTCGGTTAAAATGTGATATGCTCATTCTTTGGATATGCCAACAGACTCGGAAATCTCACTCAGTTTCAAGTGGCGATCATAATTTTTTTTTGAAATTTTCTAACGCTTCCATCGGCAGTGGCTGATTTTGGTCTTCTAGAACGCTCCGCATCTAGAGTGCTTGTACGACCACATTTACAATTTGCAACACATATTTTAACAGTTGTAAGCGAAGGATCAGATACCCCCCCCCACAGTGTAGCATATAGCTCAGTTTTAATAACCGCTGCGTTAAAGAAACTTTCAAAACAGCACAGTATAAAAACAACAAACACAAATCCTTTACGCAAGAAGTATTAAACAAAGACGGCACTTTAAAGTGCCTTTGTCAAAGTAACTCCGGGAGCACTATCTCTAGGTGAGACCCTTGGCGATAAAAAATTCTACCATATACTACTAGAATGAGGTTTCAAAATTACGACTCTCATGACATTGGATTCATTGCTTTAGACTTTAGGTCACTGCCTGACCGCAGACCCTTTTACAATTCCATCCACACTTGGCATTTTCTCGTAGGATGCAAAGGGTTTCTAAGTTTCTCCCACCTCAGCTTATACTTCATATGGAGAATACTATTTACGGACTTTCTTAGACGTCAGGCCCAGTTCGGGATTCACTTAGGAATCTGAAAAGAGCAGGGATAGGAATTCCCTAGGAGGAGGGATAGGCTGCATGCCAGAATAATAACAATAGTATCAAAGTATCAAAATTAAAAAATAATCGAAAGTGCATGATTTGGAAATCAAGTGTATATACTGGTATTGGGTACTTTGTGTAAGATATTAATGCAATTGGGTAATTTTGAAGGTCACTACACAATTATCCCCATTCCGATTTCTGAAGTCCAAAAACTGTGTGAATAGCGAGTAATTAATTATTGTTGTTGAGTGTAGCATGCTGGTATATTCATGTTTGCATGCGTTTGCATTCAAAAACTTATTTGGGATTGATTTTCGCCAGATGCTATGGAAAATATCTTTCAGGTTATCACTTTGGTCTGTCTGAGATCTGCACAAAACTTAACGTTTTCATATATTTTTTCTGGAATGAATCATTGGACCAAAATTGTCACAGCATGAAAGTCTAGATTATTTTATACCTCTTTTAAAATGGAACCAAAAGTACCGGCGAATTTTTGCTTTGTTTAATTTTGTCGACAGAGATGCTTTCAGTATTTGATTTTACAACAGTACAAATATCTTCTTTTTTGAATAATATCATTTTTGTTAAACAAATACGCGGAAAAAAAGTAAAATTTGTTCTCTTATAATTCATTTAATACGGATTTCTTCCAAATCATTAGTTCTCAACCTGTTCTGCCTTTTCACAATTACTGGACGATCATCCCTCTGTCTTTTCCCAAACTCGAAAAATATATGTACGCTACAATATGTACATTTTTTTAGATTTAGATTGTTTTTAACACCTTTTGAAAAATTAAACGATAAAAATATAGAAAATGTTAATAAATATCCAAAACCGAGTAAATGTAATTTTTTATATTAGAAACTAAAACTAAATATTTAAGAGCTAAATAAAAGGCTCACTGCATTACCCCTGAAACTATGAAACTCATCGCAGAGGGGATATCTTCTTGGTTAAGAACAATTGATCTACAGGAAGAAAAATTATATCTGTAATTTTAAAA
This sequence comes from Stegodyphus mimosarum, assembly GCA_000611955.2. Classification (NCBI taxonomy): domain Eukaryota; kingdom Metazoa; phylum Arthropoda; class Arachnida; order Araneae; family Eresidae; genus Stegodyphus; species Stegodyphus mimosarum. The sequence goes on from KK118620.1 coordinate 512,870, forward strand.
TAATAGGATCTTTTGAGGCTCTCAATTAATCTGGACATTTGGAATTGTGCTACACTAAAACTTCTGAAATCATATTTCAGCAGTCAGCTAAAACACTGCACAGTTTCAAAATTTAATTTTCGTCAGCAATATCTCCCCAAATGTAGGTGACATTTTTTAGTTAATAATATTTCTGTGTTACTTAAAAACAGCACATGCAAGCAATTTTTATTATAGAAGAATTAAAAAAAATTCTTTAAGTATTAAAAAAAACTGCTTTCCAGCACTGCAAACTTCTCGCTTGAAACTGAGTACAAGAATTGTTCGCTTCTACCGAGCTCTTGTTTCTTTACAAAAAAAAAAAAAAAAAAAAAAAAAATCCAACAGGCATCAATTTGTATTGAACATCAACGCGTCGTTACAGGTGCACTTTTCTCTCCGTTCTAGAACCAACACCAAACTGAGCGTCCGGGAATAACAGAAGAAAACAAGGAAAGGAAGAAGGGTGGAGTAACGAAGGGTTTTTGTAACTCGATCCAAGATGTCGGAAGGAAAAACTTGGCGTACGGTGGCTTGATTTATGGAATAGAAAAAAAAAAAAAAAATTCCATTCGGGAAACGATTCTCTGGAGCTTCCGAACAGAAACTCGTCGCCTTAAAATTCAAATTTTTTACGACATTGAGATCAGATTTCTTAAAATTCGAAGAAAAATACTGCTTATCCCTCGAAGTCTAAATTTCCTGCCTTAAGCGCGCTGGTTTAGTAATAATACATCATATGTTAGCCAACAAAAGACAAGGAAAAGTTATACTTTTATCAATTGCGTTTCTAGTACGATTTTTCGAATTTCATTTCATTCAACTAATTGGAATACGAGCTTAATAAAACATGATGGATTATTAATAAATTGTTGCTCTACAGCGTTAAAAATTAAAGAATTAAAAAAAGAACCCTCTAAATTTAAAATTATAAATTAAATACATTATCGATGCGTTTAACATGGAAATTTTGCATAAAGAATGTTTTTAGAGGAACTTTACAATACAGCTTTGCATGAATTAACGAGCTTTGCATGAATGAAATTTTAACAAAAGAATGCACAATTTTCCACCATATAAGAATAAAAAACTGAGCTCACTAAGCTGAGTAACAGAGTGGATATATATACACATATTGTTACGAAATGTTCAAGCGCGGTAAGATAGCTTCCCTGCAAAGCAGGTTTAGGGTTGTTACCAGAAATAGCCAGAGAAGGCAGAGTTGCCACATTTGGCGACAAAATTGGCGATATGCTATAGACGCATGGAGAACCTTCTGGAACGAATTCTTACTGGTTTAGCCCAGAATGTTCTCGAACACAAGCCAAAAACTATATAAACCCTGCTGGTACGCGGAGAGTCAGTTAGCGTTTCGTCTAGCGAGCTGATAGTCAGTCAGTGAGCGAGTGTCTCATAGTCTAGTGCCGAACTGGTCATCGAGTGCATCGAGAGAGTTTCTTAAGCTGCGTTCACGCTGGTCCGTTGGAGCGCAAAGCGGCGACGCGGAAAAAACGCTTTCCGCGTAGTTCAGTTCACACCAGAGCTGCAACTTTCGCTTTAAAAGTTGTCATATGCTCTCACTAGATGGCTTTTCGTATCAGAAACTTGGGGAAAAACGTGAAATCTTTGTGTGGTATTTTGACTTTTTACGATAACATTTTTTAATTGAAATGGATTTAATGTCTGCTCGATTAAAACTTATTTTACTTCTTTGTGTAAGAGAAGCAGAATGCAGTAGTTTATGTGAAGATGACTGATTTATATGTGGAAGATGACTGTAACAAGGAAATGCAAATAATTTAATTGACGAAATGCGCTTGAACGAAACGAAATTTCTTTTAATTACTTTCGTATGACACCTCATCTATTCGATGAATTTCTAGCCTCATTTATTCAAAAGCGCAACACTAATTTTTGTCAGAATATGGCACAAGGGAACAATTTTGTCAGAATATCGCACAAGGAAATGTACAATACAAAGGAATCGTTTGGAAGACAGGAATATGATATCGCAGAATAGGATCATTGTATATATCTAACGCTGTATATACGAGTATCTAATTTAATTTATGTATGAATTTTGTTGAATGATATTTAAAAAAAAGCCTAATTTCATGATTCTAGTTTGGAGAGTAAAAATGGGAGGGCAATAAATGTTTCATGGGGTAGAATACTATAAATGTTTTTTGCATGATATCTTCTGATCTGTTTTTTTGCGAACTTACTTTAAATGCTTCCTTAAATGAACTTTCCTTAATTGGTCTAAATAATGAAATAAAAAAGTATATTTTGTTTAAATATATGTAGGATTTACAGCATTACTAAATTAAATATCACACTTAAAAAGGCAGTTATTTTTATGTTGATAAACAACAGCAATTTTTTTTAAATTGTTTTAGTTTCTGCCTTATGTACATATTTTTTACCTTAAATCTAACCGTAATTACTTCAATTAGTCATTCATATATTAATGAACAGCCACTATCTAAAGCTTTATTTTATAAGGTTACTTTTATCTAAAATTCAGTAGACATGCATGTTAAGAAAAACAAAAGCATAGAAGTATTCCATAAAATCAGCTACATACTAGCGAGCTTTTTTTCGTATAAATAAATGTTTCTTAATTTTTTTAAACAAATGCTTTACTCATCACCACTCGTTTAAAATTCAGAACTCCCTAAATTTTCTAATTAGATGAAACAGCAATTTTATACTGATCTCGTGTCAGCCGAAATAGAATCAGATCGTAGTAATTAGATCATTTTATGAATGCTACCAAAGGTTCCTTGACAAAAGAAGGATAATACACATAATGCCGGGTGAAAATCAGGTTTATATGAATGACGAATGAAATGAAATGAAATATAAATGGAAGCTTGTACAGTCAATTAAAAACCGTGGTATAAAATGGACGTTTGAAACGAGTTGCCTGAAACTGACGCGTCAAGCGTCGATAAGTTGAAGTTAAGTCAACTCACACGTTCTCCGATCGTCCGGAAAATGCCGGCTATGAGCTCGCTTCTGAACGGTTTTCGTCCGAACGCGTGATCGCGTTGGTGCGAATTGGGGTTCAGTGTGTCGCGAGTCAGTGCAGTGTCGAGTTTAATCTTAGAGTGTGTTGAGCTTCGAGAACGACCGAATCGAGTCGGGAATTGTACTCTAGTGTATCGTCGAGTGCATCGCGAGTTGTAGTGTAGAGAGGAGTCTCGAGAGTACGTAAAGTTCCGAGAACGACTGAGCAGAGTTGGGAGCTGTACTCTGGTGCTTTGCCGTGAAGCTGTCTCCACCGTTAGAGCCTGATAGCCTGAAGGCTGTGTCGCTGATTGTCTCAGCGTGTCTATAGTAGTTCTTCAACAACTGTAAAAGTGTTTTTGGAGCTGTCTTGAAAAATACTGGCCAATAAAGTGTCTTTCGATACTTCATCGAGTGTCGTCGTTATTCACTCCACATCCACGAACCCTTAACGTACGTACGAAGAAGAAGAGAAAAACGTAACAATATATTTACATACTTTTGGTGAGGCCGACTACAACCAAAATACGAGGTGCACATCTACGTGCTATAGCAGACCTATATACAAAATTTCAACGTTCTGAGGATACTCGTCTTTCAGTTATGCGAGATACATACATACATACGTACGTACGTTCGTGCGTGCGTACGCACAGATGCCGCGAAAAAATCTCTTCAGAATCCATTTTAAATCAGTTTTCTAATTTTGTTGGGGGAAAAGATTCTTTTATTCTGTTCTTACGTTCAAATATCAAGCAAAAACATCGTTAAATTGCATTCGATAGCGGTTAAAATAGATATTTTCGTTGAAATATGATACCCGAAATCCTTCACGTTTATAATACTTACTTTTTACTTCGTACAAGAAAGTAATAAAAAAGGTACAGAGCAAAGAATACACAGCATAAAAGAACTGTGCATTTAGAAATTTTGCATGAAAGAATTTTTGCATTAACAAACCTGGCAAAATTGAAATAACAATAATGAATATTATGTGCAAATATTTTGCAACAAATAAGTGTTTTATTCAAATTACACATGAATTATCGGAGATTTATAAATGTAAATTTTTCAGTCATTAAAAGGCACGCACTGTTCTAAATTTCTGTAAATGCGAAAGCCACCAGCTATTCCAAAATGTTATAAGTATGTAAGGCGCCAACTCTTCTAAATATTTGTAAGTTTCAATGGCACTACCTGTTCTAAATTTATGTAAGAGCAAAAAGCATTAATTGGTCTAAATTTTTGTGTGTGTGGTATTAACTGTTTTAAATATTTGTAAATGCTAAAATCACCAACTGTAAAACATTTTTCAAGGTACTTGGCGGGTCCCTGTGGAACCCCGCAGTGTTTTTGCGGTCTGAATATCTAGTGGAGTTGGACTATAACCACATTACCTATGGTTAAACATTTAGTGTCCACTATACCTCAACTTGACGCCACCTGTCATCGGAGTTGGAACTGTTTGATAAATCGTTGAAGAAGAATACAAAGAGAAGAATTGAGATGACCTGGTTACACACATGGTAAAGTATTTAAGTTGATTAACCAATGATTTTGAATTGAACTTTTATTTTCTATTAGCTCTAACCAGAATTCAAACTAGATTGATGAGTAATTAAGGCGAGGATTCTGAATGTTTTAAATATAAAGCTTTTAGAGCTCTATATTTAAAACATTCAGTTTTGTTTTCTATACTATCCAGAATCCTTCATGACGTTCGCCTGCCTTTCTCCAGAGTTGGGTAAATTTTATAAAGTAGCAGGTAAAATGAGTAGTCACCAACGCATGGATGACGAAATGAGACGGAGAATTGTTGGAAGATTGGAGGCAGGCTAATCACAAGCGCAAGTGGCTACAGACTCAATGTAAGGCCCAGTATCGTTTGCAATTTGTGGACACCGGATTCTTATCAAGATGACCTAGACAAGTCGACCAAGGTTCACAATAACAAACTAGGATAGTTATTTGGCATTTCAGAGTGGCGAAGGAGGACTGCTACAACTTCCCAGCTCCCATGTGAGTTGTAAGCTGATGCCACTAAACCCCGAGTTCCATAGTCAACAGCTGCCCAAAGGCTTTATGAGACAGGACTGTATGGCAGAAGACCCGCTGTTTGCGTCCCGCTCATTGCAGCACACAAGAGAGCGCGTTTAGCGTAGCGCAGGCAACATGCACGTTCGACCAGACTTCAGTGGATTCTCGTGCTTTTTACAATTGAGTTGAGATTCAGCTTGAACACTGATTCTTGGCGTACATCTATCTGGAGAGGCACGATGCCATCTCTCCCTCATCAGGAAAAAGGATCATAACGGTGATGGTAGCATAACCAACTTATTGGGCAGGCAATATGTTGTACTGCCGCACACCCCTGCATTGTTTGACATTTCCCATTCTACAATATAGATTTTCCAAAGAGCTTAGAAAAAACCCGGGTTCTTCTTTTTTTAAGTGTGGAGAAATTTTTTTCCAGTTTTTTTTATCTCCTTTAACGTGCATGAAAATCATTAGAAAAGATAATACTTAATTTTCCAACTTACCTTTTTACTAGCGGAAGTACGCGATGCCAGTTAAGTTAGATTGAGAGCAACGTATCTAACAACAGAAAGAACGATACCGCTGCAATCCTTTAGTTGGGAATTACGACCGATGGAGCACCAAATATGACAGGAAAAAAATCTGGATTTCTTGGACTCTTTAATCAAAACTATCCCAGGAACAATGTTGTTTTTCTACATTGTGTTATACATCAAGATGCTCTGTATAAATTTGCACTGAATATGAAATATGTGCTTGATGCAGTCGTGAAGCTTGTAAATACACTGGGGTGCAAAACTTAAGTAACAATGTAAAAATTCAGCAGATAGACATGAAATTGCAGAAAAAGAGGTCTGGAGATCAGTACAATGAACACGTAAGTCAGTAGAAACGTCATGCGTATGCAAATATCAGGAACGAAACGTCAGAGGCGACGTGAGCATGATGTCACGTACACAAAACGCATGATGTCGGCGCGCGCAGCTCAACAGTAGAATAAAAGGAAGGACGGAGACGCAATTCAACATATTCGCTGCAAGTGCCAGTGAGTCAGTTCGTGAAATATGGCTAGAAGAAATCACCTGGATGAACGTGGAAGAATGATCGGAAAGCTGGAGGAGGGGCGTACTGTCACCAGTGTAGTCTTCCCGGGGGTTGACTCAGGAGAATTCCTGGGAAGCACTGGCTAGGATCTGTACTTAGACAGTCTCAACCACGGGGGCAAATAAGTTGTCTTCACAGGACTAGAGCCCGAGTTTATTCTCAGGTTGGTTCAGGCTTGGCAGGGACCGTACTGGTACTGTCGTGTCTGTTCCTCTTGCTGTGGTGGAGCTATATAGTACGTAGATAATGTGCTTTCTCGGTGGGGGTTTGGCCCTCTCGGTCACAGTGACGGGGACTGACAAAGTGAGGCAAGGCACCAAGCGTCTTCTGATGCCGAGGGAGTGGTGCCCCGAGGCAAAGGTGTCCAGCGTTTTTAATCTTTGATCTAGTATCTATGTTTCTCGTCCTTGCCGCTAATCGCGACGTATAAAGCCGGGCAGGGACCGTGGGGACTGCGCCGTCATTGAGGGGTCCTCCAGGACCTGGATTATACAAACTTCGAAAGGCTTCCCCAGGACGAAGGTCCCGGTTCTGGCGTGGATGTCACCAGTGTAGCTGCAGAGTTCGGAATCAACAAAAGTGTCCTTTCGCGCGCTTGGAAAGCGTTTCAAACCACAAATACAGCTGTTAGAAAGGTTGGGGATGGCCGATATATCGTCCTGCAGGCGAAAAGAGGCCGACAGCAGTCAGCAAGCGCCTTTGCTCAGCAACTCTGTACAGCAACGGGGCGACAAGTGTCGCGGTTTACTGTGGCCAGATGCCTTCACAAAGGGGGCCTATTCGCCCGCCGTCCTGAACGCTGCCTCCTGTTGAAAGTCGGCCACCGACGCCACCGTTTACAGTGGTGCAGAGAGCACAAAAACTGGACAATTGATCAATGGAGTCGTGTCCTCTTTACCAATGAGAGCCGGTTCAGTACCAGAAGCGATTCTCAACGCGTTTTGATTTGGAGAGAGGTCGGGATCCGATTTTATCATAGTAATATCAAGGAAAGACACCGTAACGGTGGTCCTGGAGTTCTTGTCTGGGGAGGCATTATGCTGAACGGGCGAACTGAGCTCCACGTTTTCGACAGAGGGTCTGTAACCGGGGATCGCTATTATGAGGAGGTACTCCTTCTCCACGTGCGTCTGTTCGTAGGGGCCATTGGCGCAGACTTAATTTTTATGGATGACAATGCACGGCCACATCGGACTCTTGCTGTTGATGGGCTGTTACTGAAGATGTTACTCGAATGGATTGGCCAGCGCACTCCCCAGATTTAAATCCCATCGAACATGTGTGGGATGCTTTGGGGAGACGCATTGCAGCACGCTTACATCCTCCGGAGAACACCCAACAAAATGCTGGTTGAGGAAATGGGCACTCCTACCGCAAGAAATGTTGCACCAGCTGGTTCTGAGTATGCGGAGACGGTGCGAAGCAACCATTGCATTGAGGGAAGGGCATATCCAATATTAGGGAAAATCTGTTTGTTGTTCTTCCTCTTGGATAGACAATCATGAGTCACGATACTATGCGTTAAATAAAGCTTATTTTTTGTTTGATTTCATACCGTATGCATTGTATTCCTTTTTCAGATCCGATGCTTTCGTCATCCTTTACGTACATAATACTCTCCTTCATTTCATGTCTCTCAGTTGATTTCTCGTGGAGTTATGGCAAAAAACCCTGCTTAAGTTTTGTACACCAGTGTACTATTCGATCTCGTGGGCTTACTCACAGGCAATTTCGAGATTTTCTTCAACCGGTCCAATCTGAATACTCTGATGCATTGTATTACGCGAAAATAAGGTGGCTTAGTGCAGGATGTGTTTTCGAGCGAGTCTGGCAGCTGAAGACGGCATTGTGTCGTTCTTCCATGTGAAACAGTGTTCTGGGGATTCTTGTCTCAGTGAGTTGATCGGAATGAAACCGGTTCTTGTTCAGTTAATTGACTTTGTTTAAAGCTTCAAAACGCTTTTACCTTGACAAGTTCTGTTTTAAGCTTTAAATAAAAAAAGGATTAACTTTGGTTTTCACTGTTTTTGTTTTTTCAACCTTTTTACTTTTTCTGTTCCATATGTATATTATAAAATTTGTAAATTCATAAAAATGGAAATAGGTACGGGATCGTGGTTCTTACAATCCTTAAGTAATTCTCTCATATATTTAATTTCCCATATTAGATGGTATAAAACATTTTGCAGCACTACGCGCAGATTCTTCTACTTGTTTTTTACTTTCAACAACAAATAGAAAATTTGTCAACTTTCTCAGTAATTTAAGCGATATACTATACACCTTGAGTAGGAAATTATAATTCAGTGTCATACACCTTAATGGAAATGTGCTACTCTATTAGTACGTAGATATTAACACGAATGATTTTTGGTTTTACTTTCATTATTTCAGGATCCTAATAATTTTGTGAAGGTTTTTTTTTTTTTTTTAAGTCATATTAGAAACGTTTGAGCAGAGATAACTTAGATGAAATTCTTTGTAAATAGTTCGATTTAATATACAACAATTTTTTATCCTAAAAAATGCACTTCGGCTCTCATGAAGTTTCCATTTATTCAGTTCCCTTCTTCTAAAACATGCAAATGTATTTCAGTTAGATCTTATAGTAAGAAAAGATATTTATTCGATGCGAAACTTTCTAATCAAGTTTCTGCTGCCGCAAGGTCTACATTACAGGGCATTAAAACTGTAGCAACAAACAAGGACAAAAGATATTTACTACTAAGATAACTTAAGAGATTCTTTATCATATAAAGATTTAATCATGAAAGTTTTGGTACACTGGACAAACAGAATGTGCTATGATTACTACTGAAAGTCACCAGTTCAAGCAGTGATAGTTGCTGATATACAATAAAAGCAGAATCGATGACATTTTGGATAGCGGTCCAGATTATTGCAATCCAGGTGGCTATAATTCATTGCCAGAGTTCATCTATTTATCTTTATCGTGCCGTTATGTGTGATACCTTTTACAAGACATACTCAGTCAAGTGCCGGCTATGGTGGAATTAAACCTGTTATATAGAAGTTGAATGCGCGTGTGATGTTTGCAGATGGCTCGAGGTTGCTTCTGAAGATATGGGACAACTACAGGTTTTAACCCATCTGTAATATAAATCAATCAATTTAATCAAAGCGCCAGATATGTGAATCAAATGCAAACAGGACTTTTATCCAATCATAACTATCAGTGCTAAGAGATATGACAGCGTCCGAGACAAGATTTCGACGAGCTCTCTCCATGGTTGACCACACATTTATCATAATGCCACATGCAGAAGTGGGATTCATAAGGGAAAGCGATGTCACACTGTTCAATGCATAATTCTCTAAGCACAGACGTCTATGATGTAGCTTTTAAAGGAAGCAAAGCAATGATCCATGTCTCTCAAAACTACTGTATATCTCATTGTATGTACAGCAACTTCCTAATATGACAGGTGACAAGTGATTGAGGTACTGCTGATCCTGTTGTCATTTCTTACTGTGCCATATACTGTTTCTCCTATGTTAAAATGTATGATGTGATTGCACAGTCTATGCAAACTATGTCTTTTCACCATTGGTGCATGCAGGTCATTGTGAACCAGTATGCTGCTCTATCTTTCTTGGATTCACTGGCAGGGATGACGGTGGTCGCAAAATAGTAGTTTGATTTTTACCAATGACCACTGTGCATATAAATTTAGAACGATTGTATTTTTTGTGAACATAATTATAGCTTACGTGCAGTTGCATAGCATTTAGCATACATTATTACAATTTGTTGCATATTACTTACATATTTAAAGCTAGTTCTAATATACAAGAAAAGTAACGTCTCATTTATCAGCTTTTTCTATATTACTGGCATTTCAAATGGAAATTAATTACAAGCCTAAATATGTAAAATAAAATATGGAACTACATAAGTGAAAAAAATTAACAAAAATTAAGTTTGGAAATATTTATTTACAAAACACATATCTTCATAGGCTTCCAAAAATTAATTTTGTTTTTTACATAAACACAGATACATAATTAAATCTTTATTCTGATAACAATTTATTTAATAAGAAAACAAAAATACAAATATATAAAATAAAAAAGTTTTTGCAAGTATTTAACATCACAAACAGAGAAAGATGGTATAAAATCATTTAATACTGTATTCCAAACCATAAAATCAATTTTATTCCAGAAAGCCTTTATAGAAATAAGCCACATCTTCAGGAATTTCACATTCAGTTACAGTAAACAGATATGCAGTAATGAAATAATTAAATAAATGAAAAATGTGTGGCTATGAAATTCAAATTGTACATCTTTTTAATTTGACATTGAAATTTTCACCGAGATTAAAAATTAAATTTTTGCTACGCTTTCAACAGTAAGAGCACTTAAGCAATAAGCATTACACACATAAATCCAACATGACGTGTAACAGCACAAAAGTTAATAATTTAAATAATATTATTGCAAAAAATGTTTTACAAAATATATAATTTAAATATTATATAAACATATATATATATATATATATATATTATATACAAATTATATGTGCATAGATATATTCGCAGTGATCAGGAAAAAGTCTTTTGTAATAAATGCATGAAAAAGGCACAAAGTTTCATTCTAGCACATTACATAACAATCTAATGACACGAATTCTTAGCCTTATGCTATGCCAACTTATTATACTGCACATTTAATATTTTAATGAGTTTCATTTGACCACTGAGTAAAAAATTCAAAAATAAAAACAAAAGGAAAAACTTTTTTTTTTTTTTCAAATTTTTATACAATTTATAAGGAAGGAAATAAAATTTAAAAATATATATCTACTAGATGCTTGATTAAAAGTATTCAGATTTATCATTAGGGATATAAAGTACAAAAACCTATACAATTACACTAAGTCTTCATGTATATGTCTAATATGGTAAATGTATTTTCAAGAGTTCTTTAAAAAGGAAAAAAAGACTGCATGCTTGAATAATTTACACATTCCGATAAATAAGTTTTGACTTCTTGTTAGCAAATTATGCAGTTGTGGAAAAGTGAAAATATTTTAATCACATATCATTTTTCCATAATATTCTCAAAAATTTTTAATTATTTCCTATGTTATGTTTTATGCACGGATGCCATATCCTGGAGGGATTAAAAAAAAGCTGCATGGGCAACATTTACTATTTCATGATCATCTATAACTAACATCTTTATAAAATCTCAATACTAAATTACATTATTGTAGAACATTAACACTTTCTCAAAGAAGATATGATTTTACAATACCTAATTAACAAACTTTGTTCCTTATATTATTACATCACTACATTCTTCTAATTATTTTTTGGTGTAAAATACAATATAAATTCTTCATATTTCTTCAGTAATCATACAGAAATATGTATAAATGAGTAAATGAAAATTCATACCTAATTTATTGATTTATGCACAGAACAAAAGATTTGTATAGTTTTCGCTAAAGGAAAAATTCATTAAATTTAAGCTTCATGCTATAAATTAATTACTATAAAATATGTTTCAAGAGCATTCATTGTAGGATTTTCTAAAAATGTACACTGTTACAATTTATTTATTATTAACACTAGATGCATAGAGCTTTTCATCAGCATATCACAATTTACCTTGCCATTAACATAAAATTTCGTAGTTAGTTTTTGTACATTTCTCTTTGTAGAAGTATTTTACAACATACTACACTTACTAGATTTTTATATAGAACATTTCCATGACTTTCAAGTTAAGCAAATTCTAAAATGAAGCATGACAATGACTAGACAAATACATTGTACACTTTATACATCAAAATAAACATCACAAATTAAAGAACAAAACTGAATTCAAATTTAAACATAGTTGTTAATTTTCACAATAGAGTAAACAATTGTGAATAAATAAGCATTTAAAACTGGTGTCTAGAATTTCAGTTATGACTGGAATTTGTTCTAATAGGCAAAGTTATAAATATCATCCAACTACTTGAAGTAAACATAATGATATGTTAATGAAGGCTACATTATTAAATAAATAATAAAAATAGTCTTAATTCTTTTTATTTCCTGAGAAAAGAGAGTTGCTCATACTTTGGAAAATGGAATGCAAATTTATTTCCCCACTTAAAAAATGGACAAGTTACACTAGGTGAAATGCATAATCATTTGCTCAGTCCATCAAAAAGACACAGCACAAAAAATCATTCACGAAAAATATTAATGGAATGCATTGGATGATATGACCCACTGATTGTACTTTTTAAAAATACAAGGAGTTACATTACAAAGCAAACAATGGTTTGTATCTATACTTGTATTATGTAATTAAGTTATAAAGCACTGCAACAAGATTAATATACCTATAACTAAAATATTGCCTTTTTGAATATATCTTACAGTACTACTTTTAGTTCAAGTTTATATTCATGGATGAATTAAGTATATAATTTACAGCATAACTATAAAAACTAAGCTTCAATAGAACAAGTTGAAAAAATAATATAAATTTATGAAAGTCGTCAGCACAAACAGTACTTCACTTTAGCAAATAAAATAAGTTTAAAAAAAGGAAAACTGTAAACTAATTAAAAGAAATTAAAGCTCAAATTATATTAAATTTCTTAACATTACAGTTACATTAAAGTATGATTTAACTGTAAAGATTTCTACTAGTAATAATCGAAAATAATTTGAACACTAGGTAATAATTAAAAAATGAAGAGGAGAAATTTTTAAATACAATCAATAATACAGCACTTAAAATTATATCTTATTAATAGCCGAATAAAATTAAAAGTGTTGTTTTAGAAAATATGATGGGAATAATAAAACAACAGAAAAAAAGAGATGAAAGCATTTTGCAAATTTCAAGTAATAAATATCTCAGATATCCATGAAACATTAATATTTTTTTTTAGATAAGTTAACTGCCAGACCTGCTAATTCTTGTTTGGCTAAAGGCACTTATTTACAGTTCAAAGAAACTTTCCTGAAACTGGCAATGTATACACATAGTAAAGTCATTTTTTCTGTGCCATTTACGAGCATAAACAAAAAACAACAATGGACAATCAACATATCATTAAAGAGATAATTCAAGTGATCCATTTTGAAGCGGAATTCTAATGATGAGAATACAGCCTAAACAACAATCTGAAGCATTCTAATTAACAAAAATTTAGCCATGGCACTGAAAAAAGTGCTACTGTATGACTGGTGGTATTAAATTAGAAAAATTCACTATTAAAATCAAGTGAAACAGTAACAGCTAATGCTTAATGTCTGCAATTGGAGTAATTAAAAAATCTGATGTGAACACCAAATGACTTCCTTATATGGCCAATTAAATTACAGATACTTTTTGCTGCACTTCATTTTAAACTTATTTCCTTGAATTATTCTAACTTAATTAAGTTCAAGTTTCAAATGTGCTGGCTGCATGAGCATTTTCATGGTTTTCTCCATGTGTAATGTGGATATGAGATAGTTTCCCTATTCCTCCATGAGGCATCCCTCCTTTTCTGTGCTGTGCTTTATGGCATAGCACATAAGAAATTCAGGAAAAAAAAAATAAAAATAGTTAATTGTTTTCTATAACAGTTCCTTATCATCTATACAGCTACTTAACTTCTAGATTTTGACTGAAAATAGTTTTAATAACAGCAATAATAACTTCAGCATTTAACATGATACAGGATGATAATAATTTATAAAATAGTTTTTTTTAAGTAGATATTAGCATTAACAATGTCATAGAGAGGGGAGGACAGCTGGTACAATTTAACAAAAACCTTTATTTTTTTAAAATGAAACTCAAGAAACTTGACTTGGATGCTAGTTTTTAATATGCATAAAGTTTACAAGCTGAAACAATTAACAAATAAAATACTAAAATTCTAATATCTGCATCATACAAGTATCACATGAGTATATTATCAAGACCCAGATTTTGATGGCATATGCTTTTTCTTTCTGGGCATTGAAGCATAGTCTGGTAATAATCAAACTGAAAAACAGATACTCTTGAAATACAGTCTCAAATCCTATGAACTCATTGTTACTAGGCAGGCATGTTTTATCCATAGAAAAGTGATTACGTAATCTGTTAGTCCTATCAATCACAAAATGTTTTTTCCACGAGGTAAGAGTGCCATTTCTAAGAATTTTTCCTTACTGACATTTTTCAGCTCTTTATGACTTATTTGGCATGTTCAGTTTTATTGGATTACATGCAGAAGTGAAAAAGCTATTCCATGGATCCATTCTTGGAATCGCATACTCACAGACATGTGCAATACATTTTTCTACCTTGATAAAATTGTTTTAGTTACTTTTTTGTTCAGTTCATATAATCTATTAGTTATAAGCTGGCAAAAGACATTGGATCTTTTCATCATTTGTCAGTGTTTGTCAATTGTGTCATTTTTTATCATTATTTTTTGGGACTTCTTATTTTTTAAGGGCATTTTTCCCATTTTAAATACATTTTCAGAGAATTTTTTGGTTACAATATCAAGGCCTTAGTTATTACCTTATGGCAAGGAAAAGAAATTAAAATAACTTTCATTTACTAATGCGACATCAACACGATTATTTAGAATATATATTTATAGCTGACAATAATAATAAAAGAAAAGCAATATATCTGATACTTTTATGTCTGTCTTTTGGGAATAATTCTTAAAAAAAATTCTTTTATGAATACACCATCTGCTCCAGTATTTTGTGCACCAAAACTTACTATTTTATTATATCAATGCAAAACAGCCATAATTTAAAATTTAACAGTAAAATTACATTATAGAAAAAAAGATACACTAAATAAAATTAAACAAAAATAAATTCTAGACCAAAAATCATAACACTTCTCTAAAAAAATAATTAAAAAAAAGGGAGGGAATGAATTACAATTAGTTCTTTTAAGTGACTACCTACCACAGACAAACCCTAAAATGACTAGAATTCTGAGAATATAAATAAACACCGGTATTGATAATTTTGGAATTTGTGTTGCAGGTATGATCTCTTTTCCAGGTTATATGATAACACAGCTAAAGTTTGTGATATCAATCATTATTTTGATGAAAAAATAGATTTGGCAGGAAACCACATTTTTCTCACCTTACAATTATGAATTAAATGCATTTTACACAAATTGGTAATTAAGTTTTATGTTGATTCTGCATTTTTATTTGGAAAATACAGAATAGATGTTTCACATATTACATTTTTATTCTATGGAAGATGTGTTTCTTAAGGAATCAAAAGATATCATTTTAAAATATGCTAAATGTGGATTATCATTTACAGGCCCATCAAACTTAACTGGTGATCCAAAAAAGGGACTGTTTTGGGGCCTGCTTGAAATTATGAGTCGTTATAATCTCATTCAAGAAAACCATTTAAAAAAAGGGAAAAATTTCCTTTCCTAAAGAGAAAATAGGCTCATTATCACCAAATATTCAAAATGAGTTCACATCGTGTTTTCTTCAAAACTCATAGTAAATAAAATTTTAATAAAACAAAAGCTGCAAAATACTCTTCTATTGTTGTATTATTCAATAGCAGATTCTGCTCAATTTAAGCAAACATCCTTTATATTCATGTTAATGACAAAACAAATATGAAGTTTTTGAATGATTTTTGAAATTCATTAATCACACTGAAAAGGTCAAAGAAGAAATAGCGACCTTCACAGTGAGAAGGTTTGCAGATTTAATTAATAAACTTTCTTAGAAAGCACAATATACCAATTAGGAATTGCACATGACAAAGTTATAACAGTGATTATAATATAAGTGCAGCATATAAATTACCAGTACAAACATGGATTCAAAAGGTGTGGGGGAGCAGAGTTCAAAAGTAATGTTTCCTCCACATGAAGCCTAGCCTATAACCATAGCCTAGTCATAGATGAAATATATGCAGCTAAAAGCTGTTCAGAAGTGATTACATATTTCAAAATTTTACAAAAACTGTACAGGCATTAAGTTTTTTTAAGTGGGAGGTGTGAAAAATAAGCAATGCCCTCGCCAGGGCTCAAACCTCGGATCTCTCGAATATGTGCCAAGTGTGCTGACCATTACACTATGAAAACATGCTAAGGCAGAAGAAATACCTTATATAACCCCCTCCCTTTTTAAAGGGCAACTGGAGAAAGAAGGATTTTTTTTTTAATTTTCTTTTTTATTACAATACAGGCAGTTATGAAACTTGTGTCTGCCAATTTTACCTTTCTTTCTATAAGTTGTTAAAATAGCACTTTGTTAAGCAAATATACATTGTTTTCTAAAAAAGTAATTATTCGCCATGTTAAATTTCTTAAACCATTTTTAACAAACCAGACCACAATTATTGCCAGGGCACACAGATTCTCTCTACTGCACTGAATATTTAAAATGAAATTTTTTGAAGCTTAAAATAGCTTTGCAACTTGCTACTATGCTAGGAGTAAAGAGAACCAATCATCAAATTTGTTAGCAAAATACATAAACATGATACTGTTAAATGGAAATATGTATAATAAATGCAGAATTAACATAAACAAGTTGCTATTAAACAATATAATAATGTTAAATAGAAATCAACAAAAACATGAATAATTATTCAATGGAAACAGATTTAAAAAAAAAGAGCCATTTCATTATTTAATGTTATAATTTCATTACATTTCCTGTGCCTCTTAATTCACGCATAACAGAATAAAACCAAATAATAGCACATATAAATACTCGAAAAGAAACTAATGGCATAATAAAACTGGAATATTTTAGTTCTTATTTGTACACATTAACTATTCAGGCAGTTTCCTTATTTAGAAGTTATAGTTACATCTTTTTCTACATAAATTAATTTCTCACATAAGAGATCAGCACTTAACACATGATAGGCAAATAATAATCAATAGTCATATTCATAAAAATTAGTTCTCATTTAAACTTCTAAAGTTATATTACATATTATATGCTAATTTCTAAAGCAGTATTTTTGTACAAAATTTAACAGAAGTTGTATAAATAGAAAATCGAAACAATAAAAACAATAATAATAACTGACATTTAAAAAGAGATTCAATCCCTTACATGAATGACAGAAATATTTTTAGAAATAAAATTCATTCAGAAAAATGACATATAATAGAATCATTGTAATTTAGAACATATATCTGAAATCTAGGCAGGATTATGCCCTGCACAGTAAATTTTACTTTACCAAAATGATAAAGAAAAATAACCATGAATCAATAAATCTGAAAACTAATCATCTCCAGTTTCAAAAACCAAACTTTTTTCCACCAACTTGGATTTTCAAAGTAATTATACATTTTATACTAAAAACATATTTACATAAGCTTCAGACCCATTCTTAACACTTTGCCTAAAAATTTCCACCATTATTCCAGTTGCACTTTAATTAAGTTACTCATATTTTGTTCCAAATTATCAGCAAAATATAAGCATATGGTTGCAATTATTAAACAAAAACTTGAAACTGTAGTGAAAAATGGCATGCTGTAAACAAAGAGTTATCTAGAAAAGGACACTATCTGAAATGGTTCCATTCCAATTAGTTTGGATAAAGAGGTTTCTAATTTCTTTTGTTCTCAAGTTTTGACTTTATTGTAAACAAATATATTAATTTTACTTATAAATAAAATTTATGACATATGTACATGCATGCATACATTCTATTTAATTTTTAATAGAAGTGATGTACTCTGTTCCTTATTATTAATTACCAAAACATAAAAAATTCATCAAAAATTTAATAATTGATGAAAACTTGTATGTATATGCAAAGTAAAACTGTATAAAATTAATGAAAATTTACAAGAATAGTAAAAAGTGCAAATGAAAAAGTGTAATATTAAAGCAAAATGTGACCATGAATAAAATTACTAAAAGATTCATCCACAAAATTATGTACAAGTAATTAAAAAATCTACAAAAATATAATCTTCATTCCTGTAGTGAATAATAATAACACAAAAGATTTTAATTAATCCTTGTATGATTATTCTTATACTTTTTAACAAGACTTCAGACAATAATCCAACTTTGTTTCAAAAATAGGATTACATCTGTAATGAGCAAACACTCACAATGATTTTAATTTATCACACACAAATTAATAATAAGTATGAGGAAATTAGTGAGCTCTTGATTTCAGCTATAATCATTCATCTGTACAAAATAAAATGTTAAGAAAATCTTATGAATCTTATTAATTATATTATAAAAATAAAATGTTAAGAAAAGTAGTTTTGAAACATGGTTTAAAATATAACACAGTTTTGAAATCACATAATAAGATTAAGCAATTTATAAAATAAAAAAATAATAGTTACAAATTTAGTGCATCACAAAATTAAAATTGTTTTTCCACATGTCACATACAATGCAAGAAATTTTAAGACTTTTATATAAAATCATAGATCAACAATTCTATAGCATAAACTAACCCACGTTGATTAAAACTACTTTTTATTCACGTGAACCAAAATACCATTTTGTTTCTATTACCAATTAACTGAAATTAAAACTTACAATTATTCATTTTTGCAATTGACGCTGCTAACATAACACAAAGAGAGGATTCCTGATAAAGAAATCTATAAAAACAAAGAACATATCAATATCACCCATAGCATCTATTAGATACATAGAAAAATTTCTTATTCTTTAAGTGCAGAATATTAATCAAATCAATAACCTACTGACTAAACACAAACGCTACTACGAATCAAGATCCTGAATATTTTTGGCACATGCAACACATTTAATTGCCACATGATACTCATTTGTTCCCTTGACTCACTGGATATTTTTCTTGTTAAACATCTATATTAATTGGTTATAAAATGTAAGGTTTCAAAGGTGGTATAATTATTGCATATAACTTTTCTAATTTATTTCTGAAAGATATTTAGTTTTAATTTATAATGAGAATACATTTAAAAGTACATTTTGAAAGCTATACAGATTCATGTCCCCAAAGGAATGCAAAATGATGGAAACTGAAAAGACACATTCTCACTAAGAATACATCAAAGAAATAGATACCTGTGAATTTTCACATGCTCATCTTAATCTTAGATTATGTAAAAAGTGTTTTAGCAATTACGTAACTCATGTACCTAAGGAATGTAATATGATGGAAAGTACACAGCCCCAGGCTCACTAAAATTAAATTATGATGTTTTGAGTTTTTATAAGCTTATTTAAGATCATTAAAAGACTTAGATAAGGTTCTTACACCTAAGAATGTAACAAGATAAAAACTAAAGGAGCTCTTAGTCACTAAAAAATAAAGCAGTAGTTATTCCAGCTTTTGTTTGCTAAATATATTAAGAGTATATCATATTTTCTTATTATTTACTAATACAATTTATAAAAGATTATTAGGTCCTCATAAGAATTTTTTAAAAAATAACAGCTGATGCATCTTACAGCACATACATTATTTTAATGCAAAATAAAGATACAAAAGATTACATAACTAAATACATCTTGATTAGTTGGTTAGAAACCTAGGATTTCACTTTAAGAAACAGATTAGACCAATAACAACTCTTTTAATAAAATTATAGTACATGCACATTCGAAATTTGAATTTAAATACAAAATTTATTTGATACAGATGCCAAAAGGAAAAGAATGAGAAAAATGGCATTTTATAGCTGAATAAGCCAAACAAATACACACACACACACACACACAAAAAAAAACCATTATATCCTGATACTATTAAATTTATACCAGATATTAAATTAGTACTGATATATTGGGATATGATTTAAAAATATTGCTAGACAGCTACAGTTAATTATGGATTATTAGACAGAATGCAGCTACTTGCCTAAAGGAAAGGATGCTTTCTTTCTTTCTTTTTTTTTTTGTAGATTAATTTTAAGCACATTTTTGTGGAAACAAGACGTTATAAGTTAAAAAATAAAACTGAATAGATTTACTCTACTTCCATAATTGGAATCAAGCAATAATTCACAATCTTTTACTATTAATATGCATTTTATTATTGAAATAATTTAGTAAATTAATAAATATTACTAGTTAATATGACATTTTAAATACTTTTAATGATTTCTAATATTTGGTGCCATTTTCTGCTGCTTTCAGCACCTTAAAACTATTTTCTGCCAGCAAAAGCCATTCTAGCTTTTTCAATAGCTGAAAACAGCTTCTTAAGAGAAATTCATATTTCTGAAAGATTTTGGAAGGCCAACTCTAAATACTACAAACTACATTTTCTCCAAAATGATCTTTAATTAGATAAACAGTACTTTACCAAAAGAAAAAATTGTCTACTAAAGGATGTTTAAAAATTCCAATTTTATGTATTTGTATTAAACTATATAGTATGACCAAAAAATCAGTCTGATAGCATACTTTGATTTATTTCTTAAATTAGATTGATAGGTTAATGGCAAACTATTCGAGAAGTATTTTGTCACACAATCTTTCTGAAACTCACTGTATAAATAATTAATACACAAGCAAAATATAACAGAATAAATTTTCTTTCTACATTTTATCTTTTCAAACTCTAAATGATTTAAATCAGTTTTTTTGTTGAGCAAGAAAGCATACAAAAAGGCATGCTTGTATACCAATTAAATATAGAAACCTAAATATATATTGCTTAAATTATATAATAGATAATATTTTAAAATAATAAAATAAATTTTAAATATAAATAATTTTATTTTTCTATTTTTGCATTGTTTAAACTTCAGTAAACATAGTCTCACGCTCAATATTCAACAGCCTGAACACAAATGGAGCAACATAAGTAATTACAAAGCCTATAGCAGTATAAGTTATAAATTTAGAAGGTATCTCAACAAGAATTTTTTGCCTTGATTTCAGATCACTGGAATCCACTCGCATAACAAAACAAAATATTGCATAAGACACACTTTTGAAAAATGCTCGGGTTGCCACAATGCACGATATACCTATTATAGCTCGCAAAAGAGCTAAACCAAAAACTCTGTAATCTGGCCACATAATATCGTAAGGAGGAGGTAATGCTGGTCCACGTATGACACCCAGACGATAGTTTAACCATGATCCCAAAGCAAAGCCAGTGCCAGTGCCCATGATAACTGCTGTGTCACCTCTAGCAGGAGTCCACCGCTCAGTCTTAGGGTATATTATTTGCAAAAGAAGCATAAATCCAATTGTAACAAGTGGGGAATATGTATTTGTCAGCTGGTAGTGATCAACCATATCAGAGAAAGGCAGTATTACTGTCATCAAAATAGCAACAAGCACCAGACCTCCAATAATATCCTGAAATAATAATACTGAGTCAGTTATTGCTACTTAAATGCATGAAAATTAAAATAAAAATCTGATGTAGATACCATGACTTCATTGTATTCCCATAAAATTACATGCATTTTTTGCTGCACTTCATTTAAACTTATTTCCTTGAATTATTATAACTTAATAAGCCTATTCCTCAAGGCAAGATGAAAATGATATCAAAAATTGCAAATTTTGCCATTAAATATCCCGGTCAATTTTTTTCATGTGTCAAACTTGTTGCATTTTTACTTTTTCATAACACATATAAAACTTTCCCAGCATAACTACAGGAACTGAAAGGTCACATTAAAAGTTATATTACACTATTTGTTCAATATATATATATATATATATATATATTTGAAATTGTAGAATATTTTCATCATTGATAACACTTTTGTAAATGGAAGTATATGCCTATGATCAATTATTGCGAAAATAAAAGCAATGTAAGGACTCTTATACCAGATAAGGGGGTTAGGTATATATATTTTGGTACAGAAGATTGCAATAAAAAAGGCAGGTGCACAACTATATGCTATACCAGTCCCATATACAAAATTTCAATGTTCTATGGCTGTTTTTGAGTTATGCGAGATATGTACAAACATCACAAAAAAGACCATTTTGAATTTATTTTACAATCCTTTTTGGAATACAGAGCTCTTTATTCTGCAAGCATGTACAGATGCCATGCAAAAAACCAGTCAAACTGGGTATTCCCACTGAAATCTGAAACCCCAGATTTTTCACAACTAGAATACTTCTTTTGCTTTCATACAATGAAGTAAAAATGAAAAGTAATGTTTAAATAAAAAATGTGCATCACAAATATCATAGAAAAATGAAAAAGATGTTTATTTGCAACAATTATAAAAACAGAATAAGTAAGGGCTGTTTGCTATGTATTCATGCATTCTTACTTCAAATTGGTACTCAGATTTTTGCTATCAGTCACAGTTTTTGAGTGACATTATTTGATAATAATTAAATGCTCCCTAAGAATTCTAATATATTGAAAAATAGGAACTTAGGCACTTACTGATAATCTGCATCTCTAGTGAAAAGTTGCAAAAGGGTATTGATGACTCAAAGCATTATATTGCCAAAAAGTATTTATGTTCTAATACAGGTTATACATTTAGCACTTATCTGTTTCGACATGTGCAAAATACTAAAGTTGTATAATGCTGAGTTTGAGCAATTCACCAATATTTTTTGAGAGAAAACAGATTGCTGTATATATGGGAAGAACAAGAGTGGAAAAAAGGAGAATTTCTCAAAAAAGGTGTCTTATTAACAATATTTCTTACTTTTTAAGTTTTATCGATTGAATACTCTCATATGGAATTCTTAGTGTGCAATCATTCTGAAAATGACCTTTGCCTTTCGCACATTTACTTGGAGAAAATTTGTCGGCAATGACTTACGACTTTTTAGCCGAGCTGTGGATAATCAGAAAGTGATTTTATTTTCTGATTTTTACTTTTAACCTCTTGGGACCCAATTGGGGACTTTAGTACATTAGCATTTACTCCAATAATAAAGGTTTATTCTTCTTAAATCCTTAAGTACCCAATTGGGAAAAAACTGATCATTTTGCCCGCGAAGAGAGGGCAGCACTATACTGATGTCAAAATGTTTTATACAGCTTTAAAATCAAGAAACGGGAGAAAATGGCGTCTCGACCGACTAAGAGGTAAGTTGATTCATTTTTTTAATATTAATGATTATAATTATTAAGTTTTTAGTCACTTTTTCAACTAAGAAGTCTATAAGCTTTATTCTGCATGCATTTTTGTAAAATTACTTTGTTGCTGTTTACGATTTTTATCACTTTGAAACAAAAGTACCCAGTTGGGTACCTTGGAATCAGAGTATGACGATGATGCTAAATGTTGTTTTCCTTTTTTTTTCAGTAAAATATTTGACAGATGAAGAAATCAAAGTATTGCTTGAACAAAGTGATGGGGAACTTTCTGATATTGGTGATCCAGACTTCGAAAACATTCTGGAAAGTGATACTGATTCTGAACATCTGGAAAATGAACGCATTCTAACATCTGAAGAAAATGAAAGCCTTCTAACACGTGGAGAAAATGGAAACATTCTAACATCTGAAGAAATTGAACAGCCTTCGGCATCAAAAGCAGGACTAAAACGAAAGAGAAACAAAACGAAATGGGATAATTCAGAGTTTACACAGGAGCTGATACAGTTCCAGTTGAAGACAAGCAATTATATGGTTTGGGAGGAGCAGTTGTGAAACATTTGGTTAGTACTATACCAGCAACAAAAGCAATCCATTTATTTATTGACAGGTATTTTACAGGACTATCAATTTTAAATTACCTTCTAAGTAGAAACATATATCTCACTGGCACTGTAATGACCAATCGTACTGATGGTGTCGCCGGAAGCTTTCCCAAAGATACCGATATGGAGAGAGGTTCATCAGTTTGTCGAAAACGTGAGGATGGAAAAGCTTGTATTCTTAAATGGAAAGACAAGAAATCTGTACTTCTTTTGTCAAGTGCATTTGGTATCAAACCTGAAAGCAGCTGCAAGAGGTGGGCAAAAGAACAAAGACAGCGAGTAGATGTCAGACAACCTGCTATTGTAAGGGCGTATAACACTTACATGGGAGGTGTTGATATGATGGACAGACTAATCTCATATTACCGGATATCCATACGAACAAAAAAATGGACAATGCGTGTCTTTGCACATTTTTTGAATATGGCGACCTGCAATGCCTGGATTATGTATATTCGTCATTGCAAACAATGTGAAGTTCCTCCAAAAAATAAACTTCATTTGATAGATTTCAAGCTTGTAATAGCCGAGAGCTTGATAAAAGCAGAAGTTTCTGAAGAAACCATACAGGAAAGAGCTCAACGTAACAAAAATCAACACATTGTTCTTTTGCCCGTGAAGGATGTACGGTATGACCGAATTGTAACATTTCCTGAACATGTAAAAAGAGCAAATCAAATGAAATGCCGCTTGCCAGTATGCCCAGGTAAATCAAGAGTCAGATGCATTAAATGTGATTTGTATCTATGCCTACAAAACAGGAACTGCTTTTTTGAATTCCATAACAAATAGCTGTTTAAAAAACTATATACATTGATGTAACTCTTTACTTCATTATAATAGCATTATATGCATGTAGTTCCAAGATACCCATTTGGGTACCATTTAATTAACATAAATAAAATTTTCAAAATGTACTTTTTATGTTTTTTTATTTTTAACTGTCCCATTTTAAGTATACACACAAAAAATCAGATAAAAATATTGAGGAATTACTTCTCGGGTCTCAAGAGGATATATTTAACTGCCAATATTTTATATTAAAATTCATAAAAAAATTTTCAGAGAGAGATTTTTTAATCCATTCACTGATATCACTTATTTTGTACCTCCTTATTATTACAGCCTGTTTTTCAAATGGGGGCTACTTTATTGACAGATTGTCAATGTCAGACAGGCAATGGCTTTAATATAATTATCACTGAGAAGAGCCCTAAATACATCATGTACTAACATATTTTCTTTTCGAATAAAATTGTTAACAATTTTTGTTTACCAAGAAGTAAGAAAAATGCTATGTCGCTCCCCCCCCAAACAAACACTTTAATGCACATTTGAACATTTAAAAATGGTCATGAAATGAAATTATACACAAGTGAAAGCATTTGGAGGAACAATATAAAAAGCAGAAATGCAAAATAAAAAAAAAAAGCACACATTCTGATATTCTTTTGAGTGGGTTTAATAACATTTGCAACAACTCTGCAATTTATTAATCTGGACAGATGAACTGATGTTGGTTAAGTGGTGTGAGAAACAACTCAACTTTCGCACAATTATTGACTGAAATGGTTTTTCATTTGTGAAAGAGGCATGTTCTCTATATTTGATCTCCAATCCAAAAAAGTGAATAAGTGGCACCAATAACATTATAGGAAATAGCTGAAAAAAACTGTTTGTCTGGGAATGCAGACAAGATTCTTTCTCAGCAGATATTTTGTGGATTATAACATGAAAATAGTATATGTTTTCTCATTCAGGTTCCAGATAGAAAAGCAACCAAATTCATGCAATATTCATGGACCAAAACGAATGGCTAAGGTTTTGAGTGCTTAGGGACAACTGAAGATTTTCTCCCCTTCCTGTTAGTCGGAATGGGAAAGGGAAAGAATATGCTCCTTTGGATGTTCTGTTTGAACACATCTAACTACATCAGCTTATCCCTCTAACTACATCACTGCATGGACCATGCATAAAAAGGGCCACTGGCTTATTCAGACTGTTTGTGAAAAAACAAAACAAAAGAACTGGAGCCATACATTTCATTTTATTGATCAAAGAATGGCCTCTCATAAACAAAATATTGAAAAACCATGCTGCTCCGTTAAGTGGCAGAATGAAAAAGCAATGAAGCATAGCTTATCATCACCTTGAATCCTACTTTGCGGAGCTCATCCAATGGAAATTTTTGGATTGAGAAACTGCTTTTTATGCTATACTGAAAACAATCACAGAATTATGGTAGCCACAAACTGTAAGCAAGAAATAAACATGTTTGCTTTACACATTCTATGTTTCTTATTTAAAACTCTAAACAATAACACTGTTGCTATTTCAATAACAGGGTCTGTAATAATAAGGAATTACTACCAATTTTAACTAATATTTTCTTCACAATCTCATTGTGTTACCCATAGAATATAACAAGTATATGCAACAATCGGAGTTTTAGATATTACCTAAAACTACAGGTACATATGTAACAATTTGAGTTTTAGGTATTACATAAAAGATTGTTACATATACACCACATTCATGAAAAATTACATGTGGGTACTTTTTATCAAGAATATAAAATTTACTTAATTTATTTTCAGGTAATTTTTATCTTTTACTCTTGAATTATATACTTTTCATAATAAATGGCCAGATTGCTTAAAGTTACAGATAAATTTTAAGTTTTTTTTTTTAACAGAATATTTTTTCAGTGTTATGCAATACACAAACAACATTAAATAAATGTTAAACAAAGGTGGATTAATTATTTTAATTTATTTTACAACATCACTCAAACTTGGCACAACAATTAGCAACATAACAAAATAAATCACTAATGAATTTAATCTAAAAATTTACAGTAGATAATGTTTCCAGTAAAAACATTGTTAATCATTAGTAAACATCATTAGCTGAGA